>CM076578.1:59360190-59473035 GCA_034641835.2 Pinus albicaulis | reverse complement strand
ATAGGGTTATCAAGCACAATTCATCTCCAAACAAATTCCAAGTAGAAAAAATTATTACCTTAGTATAATCACCTTGTTTATAAGGCTAGAGAATGATCATCTTCAAGAAACAATTATAAGGAAGAGATCAAACATCAATAATGATTTAATTCCAAATAAGCAAATCATCGTAGAAACATCAATTCTATCATGGCCATAAACATTCTATAACAACCAAAGCTAGACTCAACGATATTAATAAAATATTTTCCATACTCTTCCTGCAACAATAAACTATTATCAACAAGAATTCATGGTATCACATCAATCTTACTCAATACTCTGTCTCAGATCTGCACACACCATTAGGAATTTAGTAGGTCAAATTTTTGCCTTACACAAGATTACTTTCTGGATTCAATATCTTTTACAACATTCTTCTAGAAATGGAGTACTGCATAAGACATTAAGGAACTGATTTCTGCACCATGGTACAAAACCAGGGGGAATTATGACCTTTGATAAAAAGTATTAAGAGCTTCAATTCTGCAACAACATGTTATACTAGAGTAGATAAATGTACTAATAACTTGAAAACAATGGGAAAATAAGTCCACAAGCATCAATAACATCATTATTTCTTCCAGAATGTAGGTCATCACATTTTATTGCACTCCAAGGTTGTTCAATCAATTTTTTTCCTCCATTTTCCTGTTAAGTTTGGCATGCATATCTAAATTTTTAATTTCAACACCAAAGCTATATTCATATGATCCCAATGACCCATATAAGAACGTTATGATGCTATAACAAATGGATTTAAATGATATGTTTGATGGAGGTTTGGATGAATCTCCTTATTGTGCAGTAAAGTCCACTCTAGCTCTCTTCCATTCACAAAACAACTAACGGTTTATTAGTCTCTTGCTCATTATAGAAGTAAACTCTATCATGAACAAGATGCTTCAGCCACATTTTAAGATCTCATATGCACTAGTGTATACATGACTTCTTCAAATTGCATCATCACTCTGATATGAACAATAAAATATAACATATACAATCTTGATTACGCTACACGAGAACATACATGCTCTTCACACTATACTTCAATCCCACTACAAGATGCATTGCAACTAACCTCAATTCAAACCATGGTAAAGACCATTTAAACTTGTTTCCCATGCTCTATCAAAAACCATAATTTATCCAAAATCATGGCATATATAAATTGAGGCTCAATACTCTATATCAGTCCATTCAACACCATTAAATCAATATTCGATGCGTTCACACTTGTTGTATTGATCACAAAGACTAAATAAAATGTTATTCTAATTAGCTTGGACCAAAACAAGAAATGCCTTGATGATGACCAAATTAAATAAATAATAAAAGGCACAGATCAACCACTAAGTCCATAATTAATTTCCACATCGACTAATAAGATAAAATCAAGTTTAATCTTGTTTCAATAATTTCTTAAATTTGACTGGATCTTTCAAGTGTTAATCACCACCATCAAAAAAATATTTTAAACTGGTTGAGTGCTTTCCAACTACCATATTGGAACGAACCACAAGACACAGTTGAATTTGTGTGACAAACACGATGTCCTCAAAAAATAATGTTGATGTCTACAATGTAAAATTATGAGACATAAAGGTTGACCCAATTGTTTTCCCACGAATCCAGTTGGAAATTAGTTAGGTAAAATGGACATGACTACAAGTCTTTGTTCTCTGAATGGTAATGATAGTCAAGCAGTAGCATTACTACCAGTGTGCTTGCAGAAAGGACTTAACTATAAGGTTTTCACCCTCTAAAAGATAAGGACAATCCGACAATTGTTTTAATGCCCCATATCCGACAATTGTTTTAATGCCCCATATCAACGATAAGTAAAATCGTTTATATTTACAGTATGAACCTCATGTTTATGCAAATGAGGTATCCAAATATGTCATATGGAAAAACATATACAAGACGCTTATACAACTAGATAAGGGAAATAACAGAAGAAAACAGGTGCCCATATTGATCCATTCCATTAAAAAATAAACAATATAAGTCCATTGACCAGCAACGATTTATGTAGTATGCAGAGGGAAACCCACCGGTCATGTGAAAGACAGAAATGATCCTATTGGAGCGTTGTCAGGCTCGCTGTGCGGATAACAGCATATTATAAAAGCGGGCCCCCAATAAAACAGCATTCCATGTGAGTAATTTACAGGCTCGCTTGAAAGTTTATCAGGCTCGCTTGATACCAATAACCATCTACAGCGTCCAAATATAAAGAATAGGGGAGACCATTCATATTGATTACTGTCAAGCTCGTTGAGTGAAATTTTGCAGCGATAATATTATCATTCCATGTGTTTAATTAAGAACAGCAGGCTCGCTTGATGACCAAAATAAAAACACATTTAACATCCGATCTGTATATAGAAACAGAGTACCTGGAGAGGGATATGAGGGTATGCAGCATATCACATTGACAGAAGACCATCGAGGATGGTGCCTATAAATTTTATCTGAAAGAAGCCACCTCCCTATTGTTCCTGTAGTATCTGGCAATTTTCGAGTTATAAAATTGCAATTTTTTTGAATCTGCACCTGTAATACGAATTATAAAGTTGTAGATTTTTTTGGATCTGCATCTGTAGTACATTTCAGAGTGTGAAACAGTTGATCTATCCCATCTTCAATTGGATGAACTCATATCAATGTGTTTCTTATTTTACTCAGTACCTCAGCCTCAAATTTCTTGATACTCCAAACTTGTGCACTTGCATGAGTTTGTCCTCACCCGCTGCTTGGTGACAGTAGATGAATGGACAATCCCTAGTAGCTGTAGAGAGAATCTAACCCGACTTAAGAGCTCCCTCATCATATCATGGGTCTCCATTGACGAATTTCTTTGCCTAATGTTTATAGGAAGAAGAAATTGAGGTTACAGTCAAGACGTGATCAGTTCTTTCGAGCTGTTTATAAGGCACACATCCATGATGCTACCAAGTTGTCCATTACCTCGACTGTTTATTACATAAACCATACCCTTTTCTATGGTAACTCTATTTCCACCGAGCAGGGATAATCATCAGGTACGTTGCAAAACACAACCCATGTCATTGAAGATATCCTTCCGACTCCTCCAGTCCTGGACAATGAAGTGACCTTGTGTTTGATTTCTACCTCAGACCTGTGCTTATTTCACCCCTTAGCTGAGCGAGACCAGGACCTTAGCTTTCGATGCTGATTCCTCGACTTGTCATCATAGCAAGCAATTTCATTCCTCAGTTACATTTGATTTTTTCATTTCAAATGACCGCGCATTTGATTTTTACATTTGATTTTTTCATTTCAAATGAGCGCGCATTTCAAATGACCGCGCATTTGATTTTTGCAAGCCGTCGCAATAGCGACGCTTTGGGGCATAGTGTCGCAATTACAACGTTTGCCCAAACATTGTAATTGCGACACTATGCCCCAAAGCGTCGCTATTGTGACAGCGTCCTCCAAATGTCGCAATTGCGACACTTAGACTAAGTGTCGCAATTGCGACGTTTGGAGGACGCCGTCGCAATAGCGACGCTTTGGGGCATAATGTCGGTATTGCGACGGATTCCTCCAAACGTCGTAATTGCGACTCCTCGTCTAAGTGTCGGTATTATTCTTGGAGCATTGGTCATGTTGGTAAAAATAGATGGGACTCTATTTTGTGACCTATAGGTCGAAGAGGTCGAAGTCTATTTTTAGACTGCCTCTCCTTAAAATAGGGAAGTCAAATATTATTTACCCTTAATAATATTTGGACTATAAACTTCAGCTTACTCTCTTGGAGCACTTCAGTTCGAGCTACAGAAGTGGTTCATGCATCTGACAGAGGAATTACACTATTCCCAAGGGTTTGATGGCATCATGCATGGTTGACTTCAGTTAGGACTTCAGTGGCAGAAGTTTGGTGGAGTTAATGAGACAGCTAGTGGAGTAGTGTTCTGTTTATTTTAGTTGAACTAGTTGAGATTAGTTTAACTAGCTAATCAATTAGTTATGAGTGGAGTGAATTAAATATTATTTAATTCATTAATAACTCATTATTCAACTCAAGAACACATCAGTTCACTACAGTGCATGATCAGTTCAGTGGAGACCAGTGAAAGAGGTAGATGAAAGGGTGGAGTTAGCTATTAGTGGCGACATCAGTTGTGCATGAGATTTGCACCACACTTGGAGGAATTTCCCATGATGATTGTGCTATCAAGCCAAGGAGATTCGAACCTTGGATCTCTATATAGGCAGGCCTAGATTGCGCAATAGAGGCAAGGCAATTGGCGGTGAGTTTTGAACCAATAACCTGTTCAAAACTGAGCTAGATTGTGTGTAACTTCATGAGATAGTACTGAGTACTTGTGAGGAGTATTGTATTGAGTTTGTTACATGATTTCTCCATTATAATATACACAATAGCTGCGGGGTTTTCAGCTATAAGCTTTCCCCATACATACTGTGTTAATGTGTATGATGATTTGATGTGTTATCGCTTGATTTTATTTCCGCATGTGTGATGATCTGAGTGGAAGAGATTATGTGTTGCATATAAATTCGAATTGTATGTGATCAGGATAGTCTTGGTGAATAATTGATCATTATTCAGCAAATTTATACAAATACCCTGGATCTAGTTTCCACCATCCAGGCTGCGAGGAGTTTTATTATTCATTATGCAATAGAAAATTCATTACAGATGGCTGCGTCCATGCTATGTCTACTTTATTGATGTAATATTAAAATCATTTCTGTATCAGAACAATTTTAGTTAGTTTTTGATCTGAGTATGGGAATTCCTACCTCAGTGATGATATATATATATATGTGTTGCATTGAATGTTTTTACAGGGTTTCGACTAGGGTTTCCACAGGCTAATCCTTGAAATGATAAAGCACATCACTCTTCGAATATTCTCAGAATTCGCACTTTAGGGGGAAATTTGTTACACGGAAATTTGTCACCTTGAAATTTTAGTACTCCCTTGAAGGTCTACAATATCAAAGTTCCCAAAATCAAGCCTTGAAACTAAGAAAAAAGCTCATAAAAGCCTTAAAACTCTGGTATCACACTTTCTCCTAGTTTTTCCTGCGGTCCCACACTTTTTGGCTATAAATCCTGCGTAGCCAAGCGCACTTTCTACTTGTTAAAAGTACAGACCCCTGTAAAAGATTAGAAAAGGTGCAAGTAAAATCTAGAAGTTCAGTTAAAGTCATTTTTAGAAGCTTCTAGAAACATTCATGCGGTGGGAAGTACGCTCCTTTCATGTTCATGCATCCCATCCAATAAGGAGCTAACCCCTTGATGTAAGGAACTAAGCCCTTTGAAGGAGGACTCTATCCCTTCTTGTATGGAGCTATAACCTCCTCTTCTCCACTATAAAAAGAGGCATAGGGCAGCCTCAAGGGGTTACCAATTGATGGGTTGAAGTTTTGGTATTGTTGGAGGCAAAGTGCTATTGAAACTTAGACCCTTTTAGTTGAGATTTCATGTGGGAAGGATCACATACCTGTATGTATCTCGGTTGGAAGAGTGCAAGGTTGATCCGAGTAAAGGAAACGCCTGCTCCGGACCCTTGGAGGACCTGTATAACATCAAGGCGGACACAATTGTAAGGCTCTTCCTTATTTAAGTTAATACAAATAAATCCATTTTTCTCAATAAGATGTCAATTGATTGTTTATTTTATGGATTCATTGATCACCAAAATGGATATGATTTATGAATATATGCTATGTAGGTGCTATTTGATGTTTGTTTGTTTGTGATTGCAGATATAAAAAGATAACTCTTTTGGGAGACTGAAGGACTACTACTACAAAAAAGCGTTGGATCAAATGTAAGATCGTTAAAACCTTTATAGAATTTAATTATGAATCACAATATATATAGAGAAAGATAGTTTTGTTTGTCCGTTTGTTGCTAGCTGTCCGTAGGACACTTAGGAGGTCTGCCTTGTCTGCAAGAATAACTTATCCGTCCAACAATATCAGAAATTATTTCAGACATACAAATATGTTTTTGCATGGTCTTATCAAGACTTGAAGACTTTTGATATTAGCATCATTCAACACAAGATCCCTTTTAAAGGAGATGCAAAGCCGCATAAACAGAAGCTCAGATAAATTAACCCTTTGCTCCTTCCTTCCATAGAGAAGGATATCAAGAAGCTATTAAAGGCTAATATCATTGTACCATTGAGATACTATGAGTGGGTGGCCAATTTGGTCCCAGTTTGGAAAAAGAATGGAGAGATAAGGTTGTGTGTCGACTTCCAGAATTTAAACCGAGCATCTTTAAAAGATAATTATCCACTGCCAAATATGGACCATATTTTGTAGAAGGTAGTGGGATCTTCAAGGATGTCCATGGTGGATGGATTTTCTAGATACAATCAGGTGGTTGTGCTTCTAGAAGATCAGAAGAAAACCGCCTTCACCACTCCCTGGGGAACATTTATGTATGCTCGGATGCCATTCGGACTGATCAATGCAGGGGCCACTTTCCAAAGGGCCATGGATATTTCTTTTTTTGGAGAACATGATAAATTCGTAGTGGTCTACCTCGATGACATCACTGTGTTCTCAAAGGATGATGTAGAACATATTGAACACTTGCACAGGACCTTTGAGAAGTGACGAAGGTATGGTTTCTCTCTAAACCCTCAGAAATCACTGTTTTCATTAGAAGAAGGTAAGCTTTTGGGACACATTGTGATAAAGGATGGGGTGAAAATTGACCCTAAAATGGTAGAAGTTATAAACGACATATATTTCCCTAGAAATAAGAAAGAGGTTCAAGTGTTGCTTGGGCACATTAATTTCCTGAGAAGGTTCATTCCAAATTATGCAGAGATAGTTCGGCATATAACTGACATGATCAAAAAGAATAATGAGGTAAAATGGTCTCCTGAGTCACGAGAGGCTTTTAACAGAATTAAAAATGCCTTCGCAGAAGCCCCATTGTTGGCTGGACCAGATTATGCTAAGCCTTTCATGATTTTTTCATTTGCATCACCTCACACTGTTGCAAGGGTCTTATTACAAAAGAATGAGGAGGGGTACAAGAAACCTATTGCCTTCTTCAGTCAGGTGCTCCACGATGCTGAGTTAAAATACAATATCCTGGAGAAACAAGCTTATGCCTTGGTAAAATCCCTCAAGGCGTTCAGATGTATGTTCTGAAGTCCTCTATTACTGCATTTGTACCCACAACAACTGTGAAGGATATCCTGATCCAGGGAGATAGTGAGGGAAAAAGGGGCAAATGGATTGTAAAGATACAAGAATATGAGTTAGAGATATGCCCCACCAATTTAATTAAAGGACAGGGATTAACTAAAATCCTGTCAGAGTTGAATTGTCAGGCTTTGGGGATAAATCTTTTTAGAAAATTAAATATTACATAGCAATGCAACATATAAAATATGCGAAAAACACAAACACACAAAAAACACATAAAACTAGAGAGACACAGACATACGTGGTTCACCCAGTTTGGGCTACGTCCACCCCGAGTAGCCAATCCTTCCTTTCTATTATCTAGCAAAAATGAAGAGACACAACCTACAACAGATCTGCTATAATATCCTCTGTTCTCTCTCACAGTCTCCCTATCTGTTTCTCGCTCTGAGAATACACACACACATCACAGCCACAAGACAATACACTCATTAAAAGCGAGGGGTTGCCTTATAGGGCAAAAAAACCTAAAATAAACATAACTTCTACTGTCAGATCATTCGCCTAATGAATGGCCCAGATTGACTAGAAATTACTATACTTTTATAAGGCAATTTTACATCTGTTCTTAGCTTCAGGGGCGCTGCCCCCGAAACCCCCCAACAGGGGGGGGCTCCATAAAGCCACAACTGCCCCCCCTGGACCCCCCAGGAAGCGTTTAATTACAGGCAGCATTGCTGCTCCATTAAGGTACAGGGGTCCAACGCTGTGATACAAAATAAACAAGATAATCAGGCTCCACACCCAACAATCTCCCACTTGGAGTCTGATTGTAGCAACTGCACCGCTACTTCATTTGATGGATAATAACTCCTCTTTGGACCTGGTTGTTTCTTATCTTCATTGTCATCCTTGAAGACCAATTGAAACTGAGCATAATCTCAGTTTCTCTCTGGTTACAACTTTTGTTAGCATATCTGCAGGATTGTGGCTAGTGTGTATCTTTTCTAGCTTCAACTGTCCATCTTCCAATACTGACTGTATGAAATGGTACTTGAGCTGTATGTGTTTATTCTTGGAATGAAATGCTGAGTTCTTTGCAAGATGAATGGCACTTTGGCTATCACTTTATAACGTGCCCATATCATGCTTCTTACCCAATTCATCCATAAACCTTTGTAACCAAATCATTTCTTTACTAGCCTCTGTAGCAGCAACATACTCTGCTTCTGTTGTTGAAAGTGCAACAACACTTTGGATTTTTGAAACCCAGCTGACAGTTGTTCCACCTACAGTAAATACATATCCTGTAGTGCTCCTCCTGTTATCTCTGTCACCTGCCATATCTGCATCAACATATCCCTGTAGAGCAATGTTTGAACCACCAAAGCATAATGCTTGATTTGTGGTACCTCTCAAATATCTGATAATCCATTTTACTGCCATCCAATGTTCTTTTCCTGGATTATTCATGTACCTACTTACAACTCCCACTGCATGTGCAATATCAGGCCTTGTGCAAACCATTGCATACATTAAGCTTCCAACTGCTGATGCATATGGAACTTTCGACATATAATCCATGTCTTCTTGGGTCCTTGGGCACATCTCCTTACTAAGTTTGAAATGGCTAGCAAAAGGTGTACTAACAAGTTTTGCATTGTGCATATTAAATCTTTTCAACACCTTTTCTATGTACTCATTCTGAGACAGTGTTAATTTGCGATTTTTTCTGTCTCTAGTTATCCTCATACCAAGGATTTGTTTTGCAGCTCCCAAATCCTTCATTGCAAATGAATTTGCCAATTTTATTTTGAGCACATTTATTTCCTGCATGTTAGACCCTGCAACAAGCATGTCATCTACATAAAATAACAATATAATATAGCTGCCATCATTTTTCCTTTTCAGATAAACACAATGATCAGAGTGACATCTAGTATAACCTTGTTCAGACATAAACTTGTCAAATTTTAGATACCACTGCCTTGGAGCCTGTTTTAAGCCATACATGATCTTCTTTAGCCTGCACACTAATTTTTCTTTCCATTTGACCTCATATCCTTCTGGTTACTCCATATAGATCTCTTCCTCCAAATCTCCATGGAGAAATGTTGTCTTTACATCTAACTGTTCAAGATGTAAATCTTCCGCTGCTACAAGACTTAAAATAGTTCTGATTGAAGTCATCTTAACAATAGGAGAAAATATTTCATCAAAATAAATACCTTTCTTTTGTGCAAACCCCTTCACCACAAGTCTAGCTTTGTACCTCTGTTTTCCTCCATCTTCTTCCTTTAGCCTGTAAACCCATTTATTCTGCAATGTAGTTTTACCTGCAGGCAACGTGACTAAGTCCCAAGTCTGCTTATGCATTAAGGAGTCCATCTCTTCTTCCATGGCTAGCTCCCACTTCATCCTGCTTTCAACCTGCATTTCTTCTTCATAACATTCGGGTTCACCAGAATCAGTCAACAATAAATAATATAATGATGTAGAGTATCGTTCAGGGGGTCTACTTATCTTGGTAGATCTTCTAACACCTCTTTCAGGTTTTTGAGGTTCTTCTTGTTGTTGTTGATTATTATTATTTTCAGGCACCTTTACTTTTTCTGTGATCTCATCAAGAACTGTGCATTCTTTGTTTTCTTTTTCCTGTTTCTTTTCCTGCAACTGATTCTTATACAAAACTTTTTCATTGAATATTAAATCTCTGCTCCTAATGATTTTGTGATTTTCATAATCATATAAGCAATAACAAAAATCATTAACACCATATCCAATAAAGGTACATTTATTTGATTTTGCCTCAAGCTTTGTTCTGTTTTCTTTATTAATATGGAAAAGGCCTCACAGCCAAAAGGCTTTAAAAAAGATTAGTTTACCCTTTTACCTATCCATGTTTCCTCTGGAATACCACCATCCAAGGAACTTGAAGGCCCTCTGTTTATTAGATAAACAAAAATATCTACAGCATCTGCCCAAAATTTTAAAGGCAATCCTGCATGCAATCTCATGCACCTTGCACACTCCATGATTGTTCTATTCATTCTTTCTAACACACCATTTTCTTGTGGTGTTCTTGGAACTATCTTCTCTCTGTGAGTTCCATGCTTTGAACAGTTTCTATCAAACTCTTTGTTGCAATATTCACCTCCATTGTCTGATCTGAGACACTTCAACTTCTTTCCTGTCTCAATCTCAACCAAAGCTTTCCATTTCTTGAAAATATCAAATACATCAGATTTATTCTGAATACAATAAATCCATGTTTTTCTAGTTGCATCATCAATAAAAGTAACATAATAATGAGAGCCACCAACAGATGATACCTGAGCAGGTCCCCATACATCTGTATGCACAAGATCTAATTTTTCGCTCTTCTTTTCTTTACCAACTCTTAGAAATCTCACTCTCTTCTGTTTTCCATAAATGCAGTCCTCAGAGAAATCCAAATCAATATTCTTCAAACCCGGCAACAAATTTATTGAGTGAAGAATCTTCATCCCCTTCTCAGTCATGTGTCCGAGCCTATGATGAAATAATGTTGCATCTGCTCCTTTGGAATTTAAAGCATTAACAGAGTTAGAAATACCATTGCATAAATACAATGTACCAACCTTTTCGCCTTTTGCTATTACTAGGGATCCTTTGGTGACCTTCCAAGTTTTATCTGTGAAAGTTGTCATGCAACCTTCACTGCCTAACTGCCCTGTTGAAATCAGATTTTTCTTCAGATCTGGAACATGCCTTACCTCCTTTAATAACCATTGGTTTCCATTTTGTTGTTTTACAAGAACTTTACCCATTACAACAATTTTACAGGGTTTATCATCACCCAAACAGACTTGTCCAAAATATCCTTGAACATAGTCATGAAAATATTTCTTATCAGGTGTGGCATGGAATGAGGCCCCTGAATCTACAACCCAAGAATCAGTAACATTTTCAAAAGAAATAATCAAAGCATATTGTAACACATCACCTGTCACATTTTCTTCATGATTTTTTTCTTGCTGTGCATCTCCTTCTTTTCCCTTCTGAGATCTACAGTCTTTCTTTAGGTGTCCTTTCTTTCCGCATTTCCAGCACACTATCCCTGATCTGGAATTTGATCTGCCTTTCCTTGATTTACTGTGATATCCTGAGCTCTTTCCTCTTTCCATTCTTCTTCTCCTAGAATCTGCACTCAAAGCATTATCCGATGTCTCACCGGAGCTTTTCCATCGCACTTCCTCGCTAAGGATAGCACCGACAACATCATCAAACTTTAAAGTACTAGATCTAGAGACAGAGTTACTAATGGCCATAACTAAACCATTACAACTTTCTGGCAATGAGCACATAAATAAAAGAGCCCTAACTTCATCATCAAAGTTTACCCCTACAGAACTTAACTGACTGGTAACTGTATTAAAAATATTTAAATGGTCTGCAACAGATCCATCTTCTGACATCTTCATATTAAATAAACGTTTTATAAGAAATACCTTGTTTGAGGCCTAGGGTTTTTCATATAGTTTCGCCAACACCTTAATCAAACCCTCTGTTGTTGTTTCCTTCAAAATATTGAAGGCTACCGACGTCGCGAGGCACAACCGTACTGTTCCGAGCACCTTTCTATCGAGAATATCCCATTCTGCGTTTGTCATAGTCGTCGAATTTTTTTTTTTTTTTCCGCTCAATGGTAGGTACAAATATTTCTGATATAGATAATCTTCCATCTGCATCTTCCACAATGGGAAGTTTTGGCCGTTAATTTTATCGACCCTAAAATTACCATCTTCCGCCATTTCTCCCACTCGAACCAGGAACCCTTCTTTCCTGCGAGTTTATCAGCCAAATAGACCTTCAGCTTTGATACCAGTTGTTAGAAAATTAAATATTACAGAGAAATGGAACATATAAAATATGCGGAAAACACAAGCACACAAAAAACATATAAAACCGAGAGACACAGATATACGTGGTTCACCCAGTTTGGGCTATGTCCACCCCGAACAACCAATCCTTCCTTTCTATTATCTAGCAAAAATGAAGAGACACAACCTACAATAGATCTGCTGTAATATCCTCTGTTCTCTCTCACAATATCCTTATCTGTTTCTCGCTCTAAGAATACACACACACATCATAGCCGCAATACAATACACTCATTAAAAGAGAGGGGTTGCCTTCTAGGGAAAAAAATCCTTAAATAAACATAACTTCTACCATCATATCATCCACCTAATGAATGACCCAGATTGACTAGAAATTACTATACTTTTACAAGTCAATTTTACATCTGTTCTTAGCTTCGGGGGCACTGCCCCCGAAACCCCCCGCCAGAGGGGGCCTCCATAAAGTCGCAGCCACCCCCCACTGGACCCCCCAGGTAGCGTTTAATTATGGGTGGTGTTGCCATCCCATTAAGGTATAGGGGTCAAACGTTGTGATAAAAAATAAACAAGATAGTCAGGCTCCACACCCAACAAATATATCTATGATAGCAAACGAGGAGTCTGAAAAAACAGATGAATGGTGTGGGATAGAAACAGCTACACAAAAAACTCATATGAAGTACCTCCTCAGTCCATGGTACAAGGAAGTTGTATAATATATTTTGACTCTCAGATGCCCCCCTAGCTGTAACAAAGAAAAATATAGAACACTGAGGTTGAAGTCGCAGAAATTCATTGTGGCCAATAGCCGTCTGTATTGGAGAGACCCCTCAGGCATCCTGCTCCTATGCCTCACCGAGAATGTAGTGGAGGAAATAATGGAAGAGTTCCACGAAGGCATTTGTGAAGGTCACTACAGCTAGAGAGCCACTGCCACGAAGGCATTTGTGGAGGTCACTACAGCTGGACAGCCATTGCCACGAAGGCATCTGTGGAGGTCACTACAGCTGGAGAGCCACTGCCCATAAGATTTTGAAAGCTGGTTTCTTCTAGCCCAAGCTCTTTGGAGATGTTTTCACTAGGGTTAGAGCGTGCGAGAAATGTCAAAAATTCGCAGAAAGGCAGAAGTTTTCACCCTTGCCCATGATCCCTATACACATAGATGAACCTTTCCAGCAATGGGGAATTGATTTTATTGGCGAAATTCATCCTGCATCAAGTGGGCAGAATAAATGGATATTAACAGCTATAGACTATTTCACTAAATGGGTGGCGGCTGTACCAACAAGGAATGCAATAGACATGGTAGTGATAAAATTTTTGGAAGAGAACATCATCTCGAGGTTTGGTTGCCCTGCCAAGATTGTTATCGAAAATGCCCATGCTTTTAATTCTGCTAAGTTCATCAGCTTCTGTCAGCAATATAACATTGTGTTGGGACATTCCACTGCTTACTACCCATAGGGGAACAGTTTAGCAGAGTCTTCAAATAAAACTTTGGTGAGAGCACTAAAGAAAGCCATTAATGAAAATCAGAAAAATTGGGATTCCCAACTAAAATTCGCTTTATGGGCGAATAGGATCACTAGCAAGAGATCAACGGGAAAATCTCCATATGAGTTGCTATATGGTAGAGTAGTAGTTTTTCTCATACAATTGGCTTTACCAGTGGCTAGATTCATGCAGGAATGCCAAGAGGAGTTGAACGACATTACCAGGAGGATGAACCAGTTAGTAGAACTTGAGGAGACCTGAAATCTGGTAAATCAGAGGTTGACCGAATATCAGGAGAAAATGAAGGACCTATTTGATCAACATGCCAAAGAAAAAAAGATGCAGGTCTGGGATTTAGTACTAAGATGGGACATACGAAGGGAAGAGAAGGGGAAGCATGGAAAATTCGACCCTTTATGGTTCGGTCCCTTCAAAATTGTTGAACAAGGAGGAAATAACACCTTCAAGCTGGAGAATTTGCAGGGTGACTTGCTTGATGCCCCTGTGAATGGTCAATTCCTAAAACCCTTCTTCCAGTTTTGATTCTCGCTGAAAGGGCCTGATGTATTATATTGTACATGATCTAGTCACTTTTATCATAATGATTGTTTGTTTTGAAGTATCATGAAGAAGAAGGAAAGGTGTCGAGGAGCCGTGTCTACACATAAGGGGCTAACAGGTGGTCTGTGGAGTTCTCGACGTGTTTGAGGACAAACGTGTCATCCCCAAATGGAGCCAATGTTGATTATATCATTCTCCCCTTAAGTATTAAGAAATATTATAAAGGCAGATTTCCCGATGATGTTAAAAGGCTAAAGTTTCGAAGGATGTGAGAGAGGAATAAAATCAAGATGAGTCATATATATGAAAAGGGACAGATGCAATTTATAATAAGGCGGGATGGGCGTTGAAGGTCTTAACTGAAATAACAATAGTTTGAAAGGCATGAAGAAAGTAGTATAAGGCGGGACCCGCTCGTGTTCGACATACACACACATAACAAAGGAATGTAAGAACCATTCTGGGGGGGTCACGGATGGTAGAGGGAAGGTGAAAGCTCCCCCCCCCTAGAATTCTGATGACATGGCTAGACGCATGGCAAGAGGAAAGTGCCCTGTGGGGAAAATGGCCATAGGTTTGAAGCTGTTACAGATCATCTTGTGTTCTTCGCGGGCTCGATCCCAAGGTACAACTGTCACCATGATCCAATGGTAAGGTAAGTCCTAGGACACCCGGTACCAATGCCAGTACCGACATTTAACCCAACACGTGGTATTCACCTAACTAAAGCCTAATACCCAATCCCTCTACGCCGCATGTCTCAGTGTTAGCGTCCTTATGATGTCAGCCCTACTCGTTTCACCCTGTCATCGCTTCCCGAGCCGTTTTCGACCTGTATAACCGTGTTCCATGATTTACTGTGGTAAAATACTCTCAGTTTACAGTTACTGTATAAGCAAAAGCGAGCGCCAAGTACCAGGTCTGCCCAGTCGTTGTCAATCTCCTTGTGTCATTTTGCCGAGCATTTTTCCTACTTTGCAAGTATTCCATTCCTTTTATTTGATCTAGTTTCCTTTTGTTTTTAAATTATTATGATGGTCATGGGTAAAGTCATAGTCAAGAAATCAGAGCCTGAAACTCCCCAAGCCCGTGAGTCTAGGGCTGCCCCTGGACCTGAACCTTTCACAGATTTACAAGTTGACATCCAAGACCTGCAATACCCATTTTTCATTAGCAGCGTCAAGCCTGAGCTATTCAGGAAGCATGTGGAAAATAGAGATAGGTTTCGAGTCGTTTTGTCTGGTCTGTGTCATCAAATTACTCCCCTTGTCTACCTAGTGGTTGAATTCATTAGTTGGCTCCGGGATGCTTACGATGAACATCGAGGCATGTTCCTATCTTCTCAGGGGAAAAAAATATTCACCATCTCCCCCAAAATCATCAGAAAAGCCCTCTGTTATCCCACCAGTTCGAACTACGTCAGTTTTAATGAAATGACACTGTCTCATCAGTTTTCTAAACTACCATGGAAAAAGCAAAGTGATTTCATCGCTGCCATTACTGACTCCCATTTCACAACTCTCCCCTTTGCAGATTCAGTGCCTCTGAGCTTATTCAATGAGGACCTTCAACCTACCCTTGCTCTTATTGCAGGTCTCTTAGGTGTGGAAGGGTTTGTGCAAGTCTTAAAATAATGCATAGCCTTTTTTTGGTTAATGTTGCAACCTGGTGTCGTCTTAGATATCCCCGGTTTTCTGGCCTTTACCATCCAAACTCAGTTCCAGGAGCTCTCAGATACGGGTCATTTTCGTTTCTGTTCCATGGTATTTTATCTTTTCCTTTTCCAGTATGCCGATAAATTTGAGGGTTTGGGCTTAGAAAAGGTCTATAGGATAAACTCTCAGCCAAGACTAGTTTTTGACTGGAGTCCCGCAATGCATTAGTTGGCAAATGGGATGGGTTACTCAAGTTCCCTGAATGATTTCTTGCCCATAGTTTATACTATTATCCATGATTCTCCTCTGCCTAGGATTTTTCCTGAGCAGAAGAAATGGTTGCATTATAGTGAAGCTGAAAGAACTGGAGACTGGTATCTTTTTGATCATTATACTTAAATCAGGGTTTATGGAGCCAAAGTTTCTCCCTACTAATTGCCAGTTTTTCCTGCCTGACGGATTTACGCTTTGGAATACCTATGGCAGACCTTAAAGGCTGACCAGCTTCACTTCCTCCCTGCAAAAAAGGGGTTTATTCTCAAGCTTCCCACAACCATTTTCCCTTTTGTTGTTAACTCGAGGCATGCCCTTCCTATGGTGGACAATTTGCTTCAAGGCATGGATTTGAGGCAAGGGAAAGCTTGGCCCTATGATCCGAAACGCATCATTTCTAACAGAAGGAAGAAGATTGAATCAACCCCTTACAATCATGAAACAAGGCCCTTCATCGAATGGCGAGCTAATCTTGAAACTTGGCCTTTTATTTCAGAGATGGAGATTGATTCATCTGCGATAGGGGAAAAAGTAGACACTGCTTCAACGAGAGAAGTGGATCAGAAACAGGTAGAAGAGGTCAGCGTGTCCGGAGAAGGTTATCCCCCTTTTAAAAGGCAAAGAACCAGGACCAGCGAAGTAGAAGGCATGGGAGACGAACAACTGCTGCAAAGCGAGACCCTTTATGGTAAGCTAGATAGGAGAAAAGCAGGTTTTGTAGTGATATGAGATAGCACGGCTTCTTCTAACTTCTCAGAAGTTTTGCAAGCAATCTCTGCTAGCAGCTCTAGAGGAGAGAGCGAAAGTAGGATAAGGAACAAAACAATCAGGGTAAAAAACTTGTCTGAATTAGAAGGATATGTCGATAAGTACCAGACCAGGTTTTCATCTGCAATTGACCTGGACAAAGAACAACTAATACTGGCCATGACTGAAGCAATCTTAAATCCAGAGGTTGGTACCACTAGTTATAGAGCCCTTAAAATAGCAATAAATATGTCGCAAGTCCCACCAATTGACAAATGTAATTTGTTCCAGTGTTTCGGTGATATGTTAAAGGAAGAGGTAGTAAAAATCTCCCTCACACTAAGAAAGTTACAAGACAAGCATAACCAAGTTCTTGAAAATTTCAGAAGAGAGAAGATTAATTCTCGTGCCCTCTCGAATGATCTACACAATATCTAAGAAGTAATAAAAGGGAAGGAAAAGGGTAAAGCAGACCCCTAAGGTCATCTCATTGCCAAATTGCAAAAGCAGGTCGCGGCCCTGAAGCACAAAGTGAATATACCATGTACAAACTGCTAAGTTAGTCCAGGAAAAGAAAGATAATGCAAGCCTGGACGATTCCCTTGCAAAGGAGAGGGAAGAGAAAGATAAGATTTCAGAGGAGATGGCTGCTCTACAGGGAAGAATGGATGAATTGCAGATAAGCTGGGATAATCATGTGTGCACTCCACCAGCTCCGGAAGGGACTAGCTCACTCTCAGAGCAACTGACCACTACACTAGCCGCACATCAAGCGGTGGAGAAACAAGTCTCAATGGCACGCCAGAGGATCAGCGAGATTGAAGCCCTCCTCACAGAGAACTCCAAAAGGGTTGTTGCTATGCAGAAAGAGATAGAGGAGGGGAAACGGAAGAAGGCACAACAAGAGAAAACTATCTGAGAGCTCACTAACCGAATAAAAGGAAATATCACCCTCTTAGACGCTAGGCATTTGATTTGGACCGAAATTATCATGGAGGCGAAGAAGCGCTGGGCATTTTTGAATATCATTGAGGAAATGAGGGCCGTTGTATGCCTTTTCAGAAGAATGCTTCATGAAGGAGGTACTGATGCCTCCAACAGGGTCCAAAGTGCAAAGAGGTATATTTCCTTTTAAAAATAGATAAGTCTAGAAGAGGTGGTCAAACAGGGTATCATGAGCAGATTCAAGGAAGCTGTGGAGTGTCAGAAGGTGATAGATAAAGAGTTTGCACATAGTATGGCTTTGAACGTTTTGGAAAAGGTGGTGGCTAGTTTGGAGCAGTTCGAGGCAGATTGGATGGAGATAACACTTGTAGGACTCCCGTCATGCTGGGATCCTTCCAACGCAGTCCTACAACTGCTATCAGTGTATGAGTGTCGACTAAAGGAAGCAATGAACCAGACCGATATACCTTCTGAAAAATCTGCTCGACTCAAAGCTAAAACTATAGTTTTAGTCCTTGACAAAGAGTTTTCACTTCTGCATCAAGTGAAATATAAAATTCCTACTCAGGCAAGCTACGACGAATTTACCGAGGTTTACATTAAGGTAGAAGTTTTCACCGCAATGCCTGAGCCTGAAGTTGACACCTGGCACAGGTGTACAAGTTATGCTAGTCTATTAGCCAGTTCTTCGGAAACTGTCGCATCGCCTGCTTTAGCCACTGCCTCAACTCTTTCCCACCATTGAAAATGTTAAATCATGATTCAGCCAGCGTGGCCTCTTGTTTTTATTTTTATTTTTACTTTCAAGATCTGAGTGAAATTCACATTTCACTCTTGCAATTTTTACTTTCTGTTAGAACAATTATGATATTTTTAGAAATGGTCATGAGCACGTATTGTAAATGATGGGAAATGTTTTATTCTCATCATGAATTTTTATATTTTGATCAGGACTTAAAACTACCTACTAGCATGCGGAAAAGATATTTTCCCAAAATATCTTTCCGCGTATGCTCATTGAAAACTCTATAAAAGTAGTAATCAGGGATTGATATAGGGTTCCAAACTTTCGAAAGAACTGACTAGAAAAGAACTCTGTGTGTATTTTTGTATGAAATTTGATATTAATGTTGAAGATCCCATTGGGATTCAGTGATAAGGATTTTTTCCAATATTGGGGATTCTAATCGAAGTGCTTCACAGTTTGTAGCTCTACCTTATGTTTTATAATTAAAATGTTCATTTCATCCATTTCCATACTTCTCATATCTGTGTTCTGGAATGTGAGTGCTCATGTGTTTAAATGTGAATTTATCATTATTGATACTCATATTTACTCATGTATAGTACTTTAAATATGGCTCAGGCAGGATATTCTGTTTCACTCCTTACTTCTACCAACGTTCTTCTGATATTAGCAGGAATGGAGCTCTGTCTTTAAAAATCGTTCTCATATATGGATTCTTATTATCGTATAGGCCCAGTGTATGTGAATACGTGTTTCTAGATTGATTTTCCTTGACAGTTGATATCCATTACACTTTCTAACATAGCCATCACTCTCCTTTTATTAATCTTTGTGAATTGTTTTAGAATTCAGCCCCTTTTCAGCAATCTGTCTTAAAATTGTCTGATACATTCACATATTAAAGTTTACACTCTGTTACTATAGTAATACTCTTACTATGTCTAAGTTTTGAGAGTCTTGGTTCCATTTTCACCAAATCTTTCCACTTGAGGTATTATAGCATGAGAGCTCCTTCTTGTCAACCCTCATAGGTTGAACTATATGCTCCTTGTTGATTAAGATGTCCTAGGCACTGGTATTTGCACAACTTGAGACTGTCTCTAGGAGTGACAACAGGTTTCTTGAACAGAACATAGACTTCAAGAATTGGCATTGTGATTTATAATGAGAACAAGGTATGCAATTTATTTGAAGGCTGCGTGTGTCTCTAGAGACCAAACAAATTGCATGGTTGATGCTTAATAACTATCACTTGGAGATTTTTCTTGGGAATTTTATTGTGTAGGGTTGTAGACCATAATATATTCTAGCTATAAACCTCTATATTTCACCATATGTGCTCTATGTTATAGCATATAAAATTCTGAAGGCACCATAGCTTGATTTTTCATGCTATGAAATTTGGCAGTTTCACAATATTTTTGCACAATAGTGGCTTCTTGGATTGGAAGTGAAACTACAACAATGTAAAAATATCAATAATGTTCTAATAACTGCACATAAATTTGAAAATCACAATTTTTATCTTTAGTGAGCCCTGGACATGCATGCTATTAAAGACTACTTGCACTTAGCAAGAGACAGGTAAATCAATGAAACTGTTTTGGTAGACTTAGTACTCTCACTTGAATTTGTACATTAGAATTATGGAAGTGTAGGAAGATGAACAAGGAGAAGTACTGTAGCACTGTATTTTATTACTTTTCCATAGGTACATCTGCAGGAGGCTGTGTGCAATCAGGTTAGGCTGTAAATTGTAACACAGATTTTAACCTGAGAAATGCAAATTTTCCACTTGGCATGCAATTTTGACACCTTGGGCTGCATTCTAAGTATGGAATATGATGTTCCATGGAATATAGGATAGCCCCTTTTCCTTATCATCCATCAGGTTTTCTATTTATGTAAATGGTATGCAGTTTTTAATGCAAGTGGACATTTTGGCACTATGAAAATAATAGGTAGAAAGCACAATAGTAATAAGGAGACACATGACCTTGGATATGCATTAGAGCTTAGGACCTTTGGAGGATTGTTGGAACTTGGGGAGCAGTTCTCTTGCCATGGAGGGCTTGCTTGTTAATCACTGTCACCTTTGATGCTGACGCATGTCACGTAGAGTAGGGTGCTTCACATGGGTGGACCTACTTGTGTCTTGCAAGTTTGCTTCTAGTGGGCTATGTCCACTAAAGCCCCTTTACCTCTCATATAAAAAGAGCAATGAGTGTTGTTATTATAGTTAATCATGAACTTGTGCATATTCCTTTCAAGCTTGGGTGAGGGATGTAAGAGAAGTGCTACTCTCTCTCTCTCGGTGACAATATATATGAGTTGATGTGTATGTTGGTGACAATATATCTGAGTTGTGATTTGCTCTATCTTCCTTACAAGGATTCCTTGAAATATAAACAGACTGGTGAACATAAGTAACTAATTTGAACTGTAGAAAAAATCTGATATGAATCTGCTATTAATTGAGGTTCTAATACCAATGATGTGAGCCAACCCAGAATTCTGCTATTATAACTGAAAGTTGAAATCCAAAAATTCCAGAACTAGATCTAAAATATAAAAAATAAAGTAGACCAAAAAATTAAAATCAGAAATTAAGAAGGCCCTAACTATAGCAAAAAGTTGAATAATTACAAAATAATAGCAAATAGATAGGGACAAGCAACGACAAAAAATACTATTGATTTCAACCAGAGCTGGATAACAAATTTGAAGAACAAATGTAAATGCTAGGAGGAAGTTTTTGTAGCTAACTAAACCAGAAAATAAGTATGCTACAAAGGAATTCTTCTGAGAAGGTATGGATTCCAACTCAGGTCAAATCAACAGCAGTATGGATGCTGCCTTTACCCCAAATACTCTCTTCCAAAATCCATGCAATAGCACACTTCAAAAATAGCTCTGTCAAGGCATGAACATAAGTAACTAATCTGAACTGTAGAAAAAATATGATATGAATATGCTATTAATTGAGGTTCTAATACCAATGATGTGAGCCAACCTAGAATTCTACTATTATAACTGAAATTTGAAATCCAAAAATTCTGGAACTAGATCTGAAATATAAAAAATAAAGCAGACCAAAAAATTAAAACCAGAAATTAAGAAGGCCCTAAATGTAGAAAAAAGTTGAAGAATTAGAAAATAATAGCAAATAGATAGGGAAAAGCAACGACAAAAAATACTAGTGATTTCAACCAGAACTAGATAATGACTTTGAAGAACAAATGTAAATGCTAGGAGGAAGTAGTTTGTAGCTAACTAAACTAGAAAATAAGTAGTTTGTAGCTAACTAAACTAGAAAATAAGTATGCTACAAAGGAATTCTTCTGAGAAGGTATGGATGCAAACTCAGGCCAAATCAACAGTAGTATGGATGCTACCTTTACCCCAAATACTCTCTTCCAAAATCCATGCAATAACACACTTCATAAATAGCTTCGTCAAGGTATGGATGCCAACTTAAGACAGAGGCAGTATGGATCCTAATTCCTTCCCTTGCCCCTAATGGTCTCTTTCATACCACCTTCATAAAAAGCCTCTACTTTAATGTCTAATTGTAATTTTATAGTTAGTCTTCCCAATTTTTGTAGAAAAGAGGAGATGCAAACTTTGATTAATGACACTTAAGAGTGAAAGTTGTAACTGAATATGCGTGGAGTTACAAAGGATTTATGATGAGAGGGACATAATTTTTAGACTTTCGGGTTACTTTGAAAATGTTTACACCACGTTTAGGCCTTGTGGGTGCTTCATGATATGTGGGGTGCATAGTGAATGGTTGGCCCATGCTCTTCCATGATGGACTTAGACATTGGAGGTGGTTTACCGTTTGCTACTAGACTTTGTTTGGATGTTTGAAAGACATTTTTCCTTGAAGTGTTGGATTAGTATGGAGCTTGGTGACTTGAAGGGAGTTTGTGTGCTTGGAGTAGAGTTGGGTATTTCACCATGAAAAAAACATCCCAAAATCAACATGAGCACACAAAATCCCTTGACATGTGAACTCTTGGGTTGAGGGAGTGGATATGTAGCTGTGGGAGTCATTAAGGTGACACATTACCTTGGATATGCATTATCCTTAGGGATACACATGACCTAGGAGATGCATTGGAGCTTAGGACCTTTGGAGGATTGTTGGACCTTGGGGAGTAGTGCTCATGCCATTGAGGGTTTTCTTGTTAATCACTGTCACCTTTGATGCTGACACATGTCATGTAGAGAGTAGAGTGCTTCACATGGGTGAACCTAAATGTGTCTTTCAAGTTTTCTTGTAGTGGAATAGGTCCATTTTTTATTGTAAAGACCCTTTACCTCTCACATAAATAGAGGAAGGAGTGAGTTGTTATTATAGTCGATCATGCACTTCTGCATAGTCCTTTTCATACTTGGGTTAGGGATGTAAGAGAAGTGCTACTCTCTCTGTTTCTCTCTCATTCAATCTTCTTTGTAATTTATGTGTTTTTGTCTTAAGGTGTTAGGATTTGTTGGAACATTCACCCGAAAAATTCATATATATAAAGAATAAATGAAACCCATGAACACAATCACAACCTATCATACAATTCTCCATGCTTTCGAAAATCCTAGATAGGGAAAACCAAGAGAAAACCTAGCTCCACCAAAGGTTCTCCAACAATATAAAATAACCATGAGAAAAACCTCCATGTCAGAGTATCTTTGGTGGAGCCACTGTAAACCCTAAGTTATTTTGGAATTGTGTTATTTCAGATTTGACTTCCAGCTTACCACTGCCTTGCATACCTTTTCACTCCCATAAATTATGTTATTTTAAAGATTTGAATTCCATATTTTCACAAAGACAATGTCCATAATAAGATTATTGAACACTTCCTTATTCATAGTTAGATCATATTCCAAGAATATATACATTTTTCGTATTGATCAACAATTTTCTCATGAAGAGCAATCACGTCACAAGCGGCAATATATGCACATGGTTCATCACCTCCCAATGCCATAATTTCAATCCCTTCCTATCCCCCATGGGTGAAGCCTGTGAGAATAGAATATTGACCAAAGGCGTGAAACTCCTCGGTAGCAACTGCTAGTCCCAAGCCTATTGGGCATTAGTGTATTCTTCCCATATCTGGATGTTGTTTTTACATTTTTGAGCAAACTTATTTAGCTATTTAGCCTTTTCTACCAAGGGATTCACTGTGTTGGGGGGTGATCAAGGTGATATGACATGGTAGGATGGCAGGGTGGTTAATGAATTGTATCCATTTAACTTTAAAACATGTTTCTCTTAGAATATTTTGATAAGAATGGATCTTTGTTCATGAGGAGTAACATCTAGAATTTCATTGCAAGGGAGCATTTTTCCCAGTTTTGTTCTTGCCAGTTACATCCTTCCCATTCTGGACTTCATGGATAATTGTGTTTGCAGGTTTTGTGGCTCCCATGCTACATATCTGGTGGATTCATCACACACAAGAACTTATGGTCAGTTGTGGGAAAAAGCTTTGCAATTCAGCACAACAGACTATTCAACTACATCTTTTGTGGATTAGGACATGTGGAAAATTCAACCTAAAAAGGTGGTGTGATGGGTGCAGCTGCAATGGATGCAACTTGCAAAGCCTCAGGTGTGGACAATTCAACCTAAAAACATAGTGTGATGGGTGTAGCTGCAATGGTTGTAAAGCCTCAGGAGTTGTCTGCGGGTTGCCATAACTCATGAGGGATGAATTCACATTTTGTACCCATTTATTTTCAGAATTCCCTCATTAAGTACTGGTTTAAGACTCAAGACTATGTTCTCTAGTGATAAAGCTCAACTCAGAAAGTTGTATATGACATCTCCTTGTCCTTGACACAAATATTTGAACTTCAAACCTTGTACTTGTTCCCTGACTCAAAATTTGTCTAATATGATATAAAATGTTAAGTCATGTCGAAGATGGATTTTATTACTATAATTTTTAAAATTTAGAACAATATCTTCATAGTTGCAATCTGATATTTTTGTAATAATATATTCATAGTTGCAATCTGATTTTCTGCAAGATTTTTGTAATAATATCTTCATAGTTGCAATCTGATTTTTTGTAATATTTTTGTAATATTATCTTCATAGTTGCAATCTAATTTTATGCAAGATTTATGTTGAAATATGACCTTGGTAATTTTAGTGTCTTTTCATATGTTTGATAGTGTAATGTTCCTAATTAGCCCAAGCTAATAGGAACATTTCATATTGTTTTAATTTTATTTATTGATGAATAAAATGTAAAGGAGGACATGAAAATCTTCTAAAACATGAGAATAAATCAATGCCCAATGTGAACAGAGACAAATCAGGGCTTTCTTAGTAAAAGCCACTTGTGTGTGAATAGGATTGAGCCACTTGACTGGGTCAACAGGACCAAATCACTAAGCATTCTAGATACATTGAACTACTTTGAAGACCCAACGCAGTTCTAGAAGGAGGATCCCATGTGAAAGGGGTTAATTCATTCGAGGTGGTTTAGGGTTTTGCACATCTTCATCTTATAAAAGGAAGGAGAAGGCTCAAGGAAAAGGTTGTTGATGATATTTTGATTTTGATATTGCTTGAGCAAATCAAACTCTCTTGGCTGTTTAGCTAGTGAGAGGAATTTCCTATTTAGGAATTCCTCCTCCTTCCTTGAGGGTCTCTTGGAGGAGATTGTGTTGCATTGGTCCACTATCTGGAATTGGCAAAGCTCCATCTCTCTTTGGCAGTGTAAATCCAGTGAGGGTTTCCATTTTCTAAGTGAGCTATAGCAAGTGGAAGATATATCTTCTCATATCTATGCATATCTAGCCCCTCTTTTCACTGGGAAAGACTTCTAACCCATTGGCAAGAGTGTTCTAGATCACTAGAGCTTCAGATTATTATCTTTGCATGAGGCCAAAGTGTATTTTACTTCATCTGCATAGTTAGCTTTAGAAACTATGTCCTTTTTGCAGGCAGAGTTGCAGTGTGGGTTTTGCATCAGTTTGGAGGAGAGATCTCCGATGAAAGGGATCCTTTCCTTCACTAAGGTGATCCGTGGATTGGCCAACCAATCCATGTCCTATTTCAGATCTGATATGTTGTGCATAATATTCTTCAGAAATTTCTAAAGATTACTGCAGATCTATGGTGTAGATCTCATATATATTCATTGTTATTCATCTTTTGCTGATATCCCCAAGGGGAATGTACTAAAAAGCTCTTTTTGAATATAGATCCCATTCTGATCTGTGATTTTATATTTAGATATTTTTCAGATCTAAAATATAATGAAGCACTACTTCAACCACCTATAAATTACGTTTTTCAGCTCTTCTGTCTCATTGCATGGTTTCAACACCTCATTTGGAGGCATTTCTTTGTAAAAATCTCTGTTTTTCTTAATTTAAACCATATGATTCATATTATAAGTTTCCATACTAATGTTATAGAATTATTCCAGTTAAAACCCTCAGAGATTATGCTCTTCATGCTTCAACCATTTTCTGCACACTTAAAGCCATGTGAAATCAGGGTTTTTCTTGACTAGTCGAGAAGGAGGAGCTTTTTAACTTAGAAAAATGCATTTTTTTCACTGAAATTTGGCATGTGAATCCCTCTTGACCTAATATAATATATTCCAAAACCTTGACCCTTAATTTTAAGTAGATTTTCTTATACACCTATTTTAGTGCATAAAATGCTGCTTTCCCCCATCTTTCTGATGATTAAAGTTGAGTAAAGAGTGATGCTGTTCTTTCTATTGGTTGCTAAGCATTCTGAGACATATTATATGGTATCTAAAGCCATCATACCTGAAGAATTCATTTTTCAGACATTATTTGCTGAGTAAACCCTTTTGGGATATTACCTCTCAATAAGAGTCTATAGACAGAGTCTGAAAAGGGCCAGCTAGCCTCTGGATCTCATCCTTTCTTGTAAAGGTGACATATCCAGTAAATTCCCCTTCAGTAAATCTCTGGTTTAGATCAGATTGTTGATTGTTAATGTCTTAAGAGGAAATATCTCATTGATACCAATTTGTGGGAGATCTGTTTAGCAGATCTAAGTTGATTTGTTTTTGATGAAAATCCATATTGAAGTTCCACACAACATACATAAGGGGAAACAAGCATTGATCTGCTTTTTATTTTCATACTTTTCCCTATACAACGTTCCTAATCAGCAGAAAGGAAATATTTCAGAAAAAGGAACATTATAGTGGTATCAGAGCATGATCTTTGGCTCAGCCTATGGCTTCAAGCCAAAGTGATGAATCCCTAAAGGAGGAATGTTTCAAGCTCTATAGACAGAGTCTACAGATGGCTAGGTAGCCTCTGGATCTTATCCTTTGTTCAAAGGTGACATATCCAGTAAATGCCCTTGCAGTCAATCTCTGGAATAGAATTTTGATATTCCTAAAGAGGGAACTTTACAACAAAGAATCAGAGTCCAGAATGCTGAAGAGGATGAGTTTTACCCCATGATATTCCAGATCCATGAAGAGCCTCTTCAAAGAGGATATATAGACAAAGGAGAAAGATGAAGAGAATGAAACTCCAAGAGGGTTTCAAGGAGAAGAAGGTTGCAGTGAGACCTATAGAAGGTTTCAAGAAGGAGAGGAAGATCCATGCACTTCCTACCCTCACAAAGAAGATGCATTGTACATAAGAAAAAAGAGCATGGCTCCACCACTTGGAAAAATGACAGAAGAGGAGATCTCCATGCTCCTTTTCTAGACCTTGAAGGGTATTGAAGAAGATCTCAAGGAGATTGAAAGGGTGGAGACTTGTACCAGCACTGGAACAACCTTGGGAGAGCAGCCTTCAGTAATGGAGGAAGACTACACAGTTGTAGAAGAAGCTCTTGCTTCTACATCCCATGTAATGTTCCAAATTTTTTGTAAATAAATTGGAACATTAATTTTTTCTCATTTTATCTAGGAGATAAATAAAGTGGGTAAGGAGACCCATTTTCATAAATAAAATCCCACATGAGGTGAGAAGGGGATCCATGGAGTAGCCATTTTTGCACCTCCTAGTATGAAAAGCGGGCAAACACATGAGGATGAGGCCATGTTGACCAAGTCAACAACGCAGCTTAAGAGGGTGTAGCTTGCTTAGGAAGACAACGCAGTTAGAGAGGGAGAAAGATTCCTTGTGGAAGAAACCCTAATTGAGTGGGGTCCATGGCATAGAGGCATCACTTTGCATATAAGGAGGATGAGGCAGCCATAGAGGGCATTATTGAATATTTGGACTTTGAGTCTATTTGCAGTCTCCAGCTATTCATCTAAGTTGTAGTGCCTTTGGCACGAGGGATTCCTGTTTAGGAGTTCCTCTCCTCCCTTGAGTAGCTCAAGGAGGATTTCTCTTCATTTCTCCATATTTAGGAATTTGGCCATAGCCATTACTTCATCTTCAGCGCAGTCACTAGGTTGTGTTGTAGGTGCTGCAGTGGAGGAGATTCCACAACACCTTTCCTTGTATCATCTCTCATAGGAAGGAGTTCCTATTCTTCGGGAGGATCAACAAGGAGGGTTTCTAGAGCTGATTTGCATATTTTGGCAGTAGGCCAAACTTCTCCCACCTTCATCAGCGTAGTCCCTTCCATAGACTACGTTATCTCAGAGTTTTTCTGTAGTGGGGGTTTGCTCCATAATTTTGGAGGAAGAGATTTCTTGTGCCGGGATCAGCCTTGCACTTAAGGAATCCGTTGGAGGAGGTTGTTTCAGTTTGCAAGCCATATTCATATTCATTCTCCTCCTTCTATTCTATATTTTGAGTTTCTGCTGCTACCCAACAACTCCAACATTATTGTATCTTCATATTTTGTACATCTATTATAGCCAATCCTTTAGAGGATTGTTGTAGTGTTGTTTTCAGGGGTTGAGAGCTTGCTCCCCCTTATTTCTTGAGCTATTATTGCAATATCATTTCATTACCATTTTACATGTTGCAATGTCTCCATTTGACTGCGCAGTCATAGCTAGGGTTCACTTGTGTAGCAGTTTTTATCTCATGATTCTTGTACTTCTGCCTTGAGGATTGGCATTATTCATTTTGAGCATCATTTCCCTCAAGATTTTGTATACATTTGCAGCTGCTACTATTATAATAAGATGGCTATGAGTTCTCCGGCATTTTATAAAGTTTAAGCAAGTTACTCTTCATAATTATGTTTTGCATATTGCTATAGCTCAATCCCTTGAGCAAGATCTTCCCGAGGAAGAAATATTTGCATAGCTATAGGCAGAGTATGAAAAGGGCCAGATAGCCTCCAGTTCTCATCCTCTCTTTAGAGGTGAAATAACTGGTAAAATCCCTCTCAGTCCATCTCTGACATAGCCTTGTTCATATTTCCGACAAAGGAACATTTCAGTGGTGTAAAAGCTGTTGATTTCCATTTTGGAATATTACATCCCACCAAGGTATAATTAAAAACCCATCTGTTGTCATTTCATCACATTGTATGAAGAGATCTACATTTCTGTATGCTACTGGATTAGAGCAACAAAGTTGCACTGCGCTGTGCAAGAACAGTAAGGACAAAGAGGAGAGGTATTTTATTGAAGATCTCAAAGAGATTGCATTTCAAAAGCCCTTGAAATGAAAAAGGTGTAAAACCTTGAGGACACAAAGAGGAGATGAGGAAGAGGGCTAGCCTCATTCCTATCCATTGCGGAAGGGTGAAACACCTGGGAAGGTGATTGGATTGTGCAGTGGAAGCATGGAGGGTCTTCTCCACTTATGTATTCAGTAATCTCTCATTAAGGAGGTCTCATTGTATGAAGATTATGGCACCATCTTTGGGCAGCATGTGCCATCACTATCAAGGGATGAGACCCTGAAGATTGCAGAAGGCAAAGAGGAGGGCAAGCTTCACATGGTCAGAAACATTTGTCCCTCTTTATTTCAACATATTAATGCAAGAAGAAGGTAAAGAGATCTATTCAAGCAAAGCAAGGACACATCAGTCCATACATTTTTCCATGATCTATGCCTTGATGTCTCCTTACTTGAAGGAATTCCACCAAGGAGTTCCCATGATGGGCAGAAGAACAAAGTGTTCCCTCAACCTTGTGCATCAATGTCATCTCTTTCTAAGAGGGAAGCCAACACAACATTGGAGACTTTGGGTAAGATGCATGCTTATGTAAATCACATATTATTTTATGATTGAATGTATTCTCTTACTTTATATTTGCAGGCCATAAATCCTAAGGGGAGTTTTTTACCTTACAAGCTTCATGGCCAACTATGGGCCAAGATTATTTTCAAATATGGCCACTCCTTTGATGGGCTAAGGGAGGTGATGCAATATGATGGGTGCTTCCCTAAAGCCCCAAATATACATTTCACTTTCAGCCATGGTGAAGTGAGAAGAGCAACAAGTAAGTGGCATGAAAACCACTTACCACATCTAGATCTTAAACAGGGAGGAGATCACTTGCGCTGGTTCCTATTGGGTGAGTTTGGGTACCACCCAAGGTTTTTGAATTTCTTGTCTCATGCCTTGTATTTCAAGAAAAGAATGCATAAGAAGAAGGCATGTTTGTTTTTGTTGATGAGGAGAGAGTATGGATACCCCATGTTGAATTTTAAGTCCATACATCTACTTGTGTTCATGTTGTATATACATGTATTTCTATTTAGAATGAATATCATAATCATGTATGTACTTTGGGTTGGGAGAAGATGTAACCTTCTCATGAAATGGCATATGGGAGCATGTTTATATCATGATGTTAATGATGCTCCAATATCTATTGTAAACATGAGGGGAGGAATGATACATTGGATGAATGTATCCATTGGGAGTGCAATTCCCCATATTCATTTGTATTTCAAGAAGAGGATGGAACCTTATATGGCTGCTGCGTTATGTATTGTGTTCTCTTATGCAAAGGGTCATGTATTGAGTTTGTGTCATGAAAGGAAGTCTCTCACATGGGAGAAATTGGAGCTTGAAATGTGTGGCTTGAATTCCATTCAGCCAACACTCATTATCCTCTATCATTTCCAAGCTTTGAAGAAGCTTATTTCAGCAAACAAGTGGTGGGATGGCTCCTTATTATACTATGGTTTGGAGCAGCATGGGAAGGGAAAATTTCCATATGACACCCTTGGCATGGAAGGATTCAAAAAGGAAGAATTAAATCAGCCCCCTCTTTCTTCTTTTAAGGAAGAAAATAGATCCATGCACCATTCCATTGATGGGGGAAGGATTATTGGTGAAGAACATGATCATGTTAGATATGCTTTATATTCTGATTTCATGCATTCTTGCACCATGTTTTTGCAGGTCATGGCTCCAAGAAGGAGTGTTGTATCATGCGAGCCTCTTGACCAATATTGGGCCCGAAAAATTTCTGATTTGGGCCACTCCCTTGAGAGGAAAAGGGAGATTTTTCAAGATGATGGATGCTTCCCCAAAGCACCAAACATATATCACACTTTCAGCCATGGTGATATGGTGTGGACAACAAGTAAGTGGTGGGAAAACCACTTACCATATCTACATTTGATGCAAGCAGGGGATGCATTGCGTTGGTTCTACATGTGGGACTATGACCCACCTCCATATGTGCAATTTTATGTCTTCAAGCACATTGTTTTCATTCCCTATCTTAATAATGTACTTGTAATGCTTGGGGATGTATGGGGAAAGAAGGAAGGATGGCATGTGCCTCATGGGATGGCTACTCTCCATGTACTTTATGTTTTCTTGTTTCAGGGAGAGCATGGGGGAAAACCATATTTGTTTCATATGATCTATTGTCTCCTTATGGGATGAGAGAGTTGCATCTCATGAGAACATTGGAGGAGCAAGACATGGATATATTGGTGAGCACTTGGCTTATGGAGGAAGCTTATCTTATGTTGGTGTCACCAAGGAGGAAATTTCGCAGCACTCACCTTGCAGTTGCTTGAGGGAAAGCAACAATTTTGGAAGGGAGGACTGTAATGTTCCTAATTAGCCCAAGCTAATAGGAACATTTCATTTTGTTTTAATTTTATTTATTGATGAATAAAATGTAAAGGAGGACATGAAAAAATCCTAAAACATGAGAATAAACCAATGCCCAATGTGAACAGAGACAAATCAGGGCTTTCTTAATAAAAGCCACTTGTGTGTGAACATGATTGAGCCACTTGATCGGGTCAATAGGACCAAATCACTAAGCAGTCCAGATACATTGAACCACATTGAAGACCCAACGCAGTTCTAGAAGGAGGATCCCATGTGAAAGGGGTTAATTCATTTGAGGTGGTTTAGGGTTTTTCACATCTTCATCTTATAAAAGGAAGGAGAAGTCTCAATGAAAAGGTTGTTGATGATATTTTGATTTTGAGATTGCTTGAGCAACTCAAACTCTCTTGGCTATTTAGCTAGAGAGAGGAATTTCCTGTTTAGGAATTCCCCCTCCTTCCTTGAGGGTCTCTTGGAGGAGATTGTGCTGCATTGGTCCACTATCTGGCATTGGCCAAGCTCCATCTCTCTTTGGCAGCATAAATCCAGTGATGGTTTCCATTGTCTAAGTGATTTGCAGCAAGTGGAAGATATATCTTCTCAGATCTATGCATATCTAGCCCCTTTTTTCATTGGGAAAGACTTCTAACCCATTGGCAAGAGTGTTCTAGATCACCAGAGCTTCATATTATTATCTTGGAATGAGGCCATAGTGTATTTTAATTCATTTGCGCAGTTAGCTTTAGAAACTGTGTCCTTTTTGCAGGCAGAGTTGCAGTGTGGGTTTTGCATCAGTTTGGAGGAGAGATCTCCGGTGAAAGGGCTCCTTTCCTTCACTAAGGCGATCCGTGGATTGGCCAACCAATCCATGTCCTATTTCATATCTGATCTGCTGTGCATCATATTATTCAGAAATTTCTGAAGATTACTGCAGATCTATGGTGTAGATCTCAGATCTATTCATTGTTATTCATCTTTTGCTGAGATCCCCAAGGGGAATGTACTAAAAAGCTCTTTTTGAATATAGATCCCATTATGATCTATGATTTTCTATTCATATCTGTTTTAGATCTAAAATATAATGAAACACTACTTCAACCACCTGTAAATTACGCTGTTCAGCTCTTCTGTCTCATTGCATGGTTGCAACACCTCATTTGGAGGCCTTTCTTTGTGTAAATCTCTGTTTTTATTAATTTAAACCATTTGATTCATATTATAAGTTGCCATACTGATGTTAGAGAATTATTCCAGTTAAAACCCTCATAAATTACGCTCTGCATGCTTCAGCCATTTTCTGCATACTCAAAGCCATGGGAAATCAGGGTTTTTAAGCCTAGTTTGGGAAGGAGGAACTATTTAACTTAGCTAGAATGCTTTGTTTGAGCTTAAATTCGGAGAATAGGTCCATCATGACCTAATATGAAGTAAAATCCCGCAACTTCCCTTAATTTTACACATATTTTAGAATACACTCATTTTAGGGCCAAAAGCATCACTTTTCCCCACCTTTTGGTCAATAAAATGATGTATAAGGTTTCTGCTGCTGTATTTACTGAAGGATTTACATTATAACATATGTTATGAGATTTTTTAATGCTTCATAATCAATATTTTGTCAAATATTGCTTAATTTCCAGATTTAGAACATTACAGATAGAATAAGTAAAATGCTTTAAATTCTGAAACAACCAATCAACAATTATTCCATATCTATAAATATAATAGTTGTTTAATGAGAACCTTATCATTTTATTTCTTCGATTCATGTTTTTCATCTTTTCAAGGATTAAATTAGTAAGGCATTAATAATTTAATTATGGTTTTCATTGTTGGCTCATGTTATTTGGGACATGTGGGTCACATTGTACCATCATACTCACAATAAATCTCGAATGATGAAGTGGATAAGCAAGCCTTTTAAAGTTTCAAGTCAAAAAGTGTCAGATGGACACTACGTAGGGGTGCATTTGGAGATGATAATGTAATTTGGCATGTGCAATCTAATTCCATGGTAATCCCTAATTCATCAGAGTGTATTGCCTTTTAAAATTCAATATTCTATCTGTTAGCTCTAACAAAGTTAGTGTCATGCTAGTGATTAAATTGAAACTATATTTTAGTGGAAAAATTCACTGTTTTTTGGTGTAATAGTTCATAGTTTATTCTGATCTTTTTTTGCAAGTGTACTAGTCACGATGATAAATGTGTGGTTTACTTCGAAGGGTTCTCAGTTATTTCTAGATACACTTTTCATAATTTTCTTTGAATACTTCTCTAGTGCTTTACCTTCATATTTTATCCCCTGCAAAATTTCTCCTGAGGTCCATGTTGTTATGTTTATTGGTTGTTTCTGTGGAAACGTTTTCCTGAGGTTCTGCAAGGTAAATCCAAATGCAAAAAATACTATTTTACATATTGATATTTATTCAAGACATTGTTGTGTGATACTTGAATTTGATAAATCTATATTTCTATTTTGTTATCTATATCAATATATAAGAATAGGTTCATGGATTGTTCATATTTCTCAAACTGTGGAGTTGTTTCTTTCCTGCTGCATGTTATTTTATATTATTATGTTGTGATTCAAATTTCTACTTGTACTTTCAATTTATTCTCCTACATAGTGTATTCTTTGATAGATTATATCAAAAGTCTTACCAATACGATAACGTTGATTGTTTTATGTGGACATTTTTGTTCAGGATAGTCCATTACAGAATCAAGATGAGGAGCTGGATCATGCAATTGCACTTTCTCTTTCTGAAGTACTAACCAAACTAGATGGTATATGATGGCAATTTCATTTTTTTACAGTTACTTTTAGTTTAATTATATCATTTAGCTCGATGCTTTTCATATATTCAACTAAAATTTTGTTGCTTAATAAGACTTTGTCATTTCCATGTTTTAGTGAAACTGTTTATGGTTTGATACTCTCATACAACCTTTATCAAGTTACATGCACCCTCATTAGAAAAAACAAAGGAATTTTACTTGCCATGACTATATTTCTTTGTCATTGTTGACTTAAGAAAGTATTTTAGCTAAGAAACTAGTTTCAAGGTTATGGCATAACTTGTCATATAATTTGAACATGAATTATATCCAAAATTATGTTAACTTGCAAACTACTTAGCTGGTTTTAGGCTTTCCATTTAAAATCTACTTCAGTTTGAACTTTGAACGAGTTGTTCCATAGACTTGAATATTAAGAGATTTTGGTGTAAGGATTAAAAATTAGCACATAAGGCCTCTCAATTGTTCATTTATTTTATTTGAATATAACATTTACTATTAAATTAGAACCACTTGGCACAAATACGTCATAGATCAAGATCATACTTTGTAAAGTGTCGTAGAATAAAAATAGGAGCAAGGACACTGAATTATTTCAGTTTTCCTGGTTCTTATTCCTTTGGTGTATCTTTGCACATTTAGGGGCAATTGCTAGTTTAAAGTCTAATTCTTTAAAGGGTGCTATCTCAATGGAAGATCACCTGCTTTACAAGCAAGAGGTTGGTGGTTCGATTCCATCGTGCCCTGATATTCATAGGGAATGACGAAGATCAATTTTTGGTGACAGATGCTCTTTTGACCATCACCAATGAGCTTATGGTGACATTTTTCGACCCTCACCAAAATATGAAATGGCGACGGTCAACGAACGCCACCATATATACGCATCAATAGTGATGACCATTAAAGGTCCGTCATAAATCTTTGTTGTTGATATGAAATGGTGAGGGTCACTGTTTGTCATTATAGTCATTATTCGTGATGGACCTTGATGCCACCAATGAGTTTATGGTGAAGGTCAATGAATGTCGCCATATATATGCACCAATAGCGACAACCGTGAAAGGTCCATCACAAAAAATCATTGCTGTTCATATGAAATGGTGACGATCACTATCCATCATTATAATCAATATTTGTGATGGACCTTGAATGTCACCACAACACATACTTTCGGCAATGCCACCTTTGGTGACGTTCAATTTTTTGGTGACAGAGGCTATTGTCTGTCACCATTGCTCATATGAAATGGTGATGGTCACTATTTGTCACTATAAATCATTATTGATGACAAACCTTGAATGTCACCACAACACCTATGCTTTCGGCGATGCCACCTTTGGTGACGTTCAATTTTAGGTGACGAAGGCTCTTTTGACCCTCACCAATGAGCTTATGGTGACCATTTTCACCCCTCACCAATGTGTTTTTTTCTTGTAGTGAAAGGGAAGAAATGTATGTAAAATTATCAAAGTGTGAGTTCCGGAAAACCTCTTTGGTTTACCTAGGTCATATTGTTGGTAATGGTCAATTAAAAATAGACCCCTCCAAAGTTGAGGTGATTTTTAAACGGCCTAAGCATACCAATGTAACAGAGGTCCACATTTTTCTAGGTGCAGTACAATACTGGAGGAGATTCATTTCCAACTTCTCCATTATTGCATCACCCTTACACACACTAACAAGTGTTAAAAAATCATTTTAGTGGGGAGGAAAGCAGCGGAAGTCCTTCGAAGCACTGAAAGAGAAACTTAGCACCACACCTAATCATAGCTTTACCCAATCTCCAACAGCCTTTTGAGATTGAAACTGATGCTAGTGGGTATGCCATGGGGGTTGTATTGTTGCAACAAAATAAGCCGATATGTTACCATTCGGAGAAGTTCTCCCAGGTTGTCATCAATTACCCCACTTATGACAAGGAACTGTATGCCTTGGTCCAAAGTGTGAAAAACTGGAAACACTACTTGAACGGCAAGGAAACCATTATCCATACGGATCAACAACCCTTGCAATACCTTCAGTCACAGACCAAGCTACAACAGGCTCGTCATTTTAGGTGGATGGGTTTTATACAGAAGTTTCATCTGGTAATAAAGTATAAGAAGGGCACTAGCAACAAAGTAGCAGATATGATCTCTCGCCCTCCTATTGCTGCTTCTATTATTTTTCATAATTCTTTGTTGTCTTTTGAAATTTATGCTGAAAAATATGCTAACGATGATGAATTTAAAGAAATATATGCAAAAATAACTCATGGATCACAGGTGGACAACTATCATTTGTAGGGGAAACTGTTGTATCACCTATGCGAATTGTGCATACCCACAATAGAAAGGGTGCATGTAATTCGAGAGGTGCATACCTCACTTGTATCAAGTAAATTTAGTGTCAAAAAAACCTTATGTCATTTACAAAGGTTTTGTTTTGGCCTCATATGAAAAAAATTGTAACCCAATTTGTAAAGGGATGTGTGATGTGTTTTGTTTCAAAGCCCTCTAATAGAAAACTCAGGCTCTACACACCACTCCCTATTCTGGGTCGTCCATGGGAAAGTGTGTAGATGGAATTTATAGGAGGTTTTCCTATGTCTAGAAAGGGTAACGACTATTTGTATGTTTTCTTAGATCGTTTTAGAAAAATGTGCATATTAATGCCTTGTAAAAAGCAGGCCACTGCTAAGAAGACTGCTTATATTTTCTTTCAGTTTGTTTAGGTCCACTTTGGGTTGCCCACATCGATTGTGTCAGATCGAGACTCTCGCTTCATTGGAGAGTTTTATACCAGCTTATGGCGAGTGATGGACACCAAGTTGAGGAGAAGTATGGAATTCCATACAAAAACCAACGGACAAACAGAGGTCGTCAAATGTATCTTGGTACACTTCTTGCGAGGATATTGCAACAAACATCCCAAGTTGTGGGATGAAAATCTTCCATATGTGCAGCATGCCTACAACCGAGCAGTGCATTCTTCTACGCAACGTTCACCATTTGAAACATGTTTTGGTTACCTACCAAAGGACCCTTCTGACATGGTATTTGGAAGGGATGAAGATGCCAATGGACGTGATGATAGGGACAAATCACAATGGTTCATCTAGCGGATACAGGTCATTCACCAAGAAGTGCAGGAGCAGTTGGAAAAGGGTGAGGCTCGATATAAGGCTTGACATGATAAGCACCAAGTCGACCACAAATTTCTGGTGGGTGACAAGGTGTGGTACCATATCAGGAAGGATTGAATGAAGGGAGAAGGAAATGAATTATGACCAATCCAGTATGGTCCATTTACCATATTGGAGAAGATTGGGAATAACAATTTCCGAATCGATTTTCCTATATACATCCAGATGTACTTGGTTGTGAATGTCGAGAATATTGAGCTTTATGAATCGCCATTGAATATGGACACTGAACCTGTAGGAACAGTTCCTACAATGGATGAATTTGCACCAGAATATCTCGATGAATTTCCAGAAGACATCATTCTCGATCAAAGAACCAGGATTTCATGATAGGGAGATGTCGAATATCTCCATGTTGGTTTCAAAGGGATGCACCCAAGTAAAGCTAAATTGTTGGATATTGGCTTGAGGGGTCTTGACTCAGGTTTGGTTTTAAGGATTTCTAAAAAAACCCCTATACTACTAGCCCTTGCAGCAATGGCCTGCTTGCGTAGGTCAAGGTCTCACCCGAAGTAGTATGGGAGGGTGTTGGAACCAAGTTTCCACACCCTGAGAGAGAGAAAGTTAATTGAAGGGGGTCCCTTCAGATCTATTGGACCGGTGCTCGAGGAACCCTAATACGGAAACCCTTAATAGTGTATTGGTAGAATATCTTTAGTGGAGCTCATAAATCATTCAATAATAGGTTAATAGCAACAAGATATATAAATCCAACTATATCTATGCATTCACCTTCTAATATAGTATCACATCCATGACCAGGTGTGCGCAACATCCATTATACAGATACTCTGACCATATAGTCATTTGATCGGCACCGAGGATTCCCTATAGGGCTTTAGTCGAGTCCCATTAACATATCCTGGCAGAGGATCGCCGAGCAGTGTAGCCAATCTAACCACATCGTCATTGGTAATTTACTTTACCACATATAGACCTAACCAGTTCTGTCAGAACTTCCTCGAGTGTTTCGAAAACTAGCTATCGTATAGTAGGACCAATTCTTCCTCCAAAAATACCTTCTATGGAATATGTCGATCATGCCAAGCTTTCTCCCATGCCTTCTAAACTTGTTGGTGGAATTGGGAAATGAACCAGTCTTCTTCCAAAGCTACCAGTTGTGCTAAGCGTTCCTCCATGATGTCTGGGTTTTCCATATTTGTGAAGGCTGAGATGCGCAAACTGGGAACGATGTATTCCATAGGCATGATAGCTTCCTTCCCATAGACCATTCTGAAGGGTGTCCTTCCTGTGAGCTTCTTACATGTATTCCTGTAGGCCCATAGTACAGAGGGGATGCACACGTCCCAGTCACTCTGTTGTGTGTTACATACCTTGGTGAGGTCATGTTCCAAAATTTTGTTAAATTCTTATATGGTCTGATTTGCTGTGGATGATATGTGGTACTCTTTGCATGGTGGATCTAGAATTCCTCAGTAAGAGCCTTAATAGTTTTGTTAATGAAATGTGTACCTCTATCACTCATCAAGATCCTTGGGCACCCAAACCTAGTCAGGATATTTTAAAAAATGAAGTGTGTTGTCGTGTCCGCAGTGTATTCATTGAAAGCTTTAGATTTTTCCCACTTGCTAACGTAATATGTGGCCATAATGATGTACCGAGCACCGATCTTATTACTTGGGGGATTAATGGGGCTGAAAAAGTCAATGGACCATTTTTCAAATGCCTGCAGGGCAATCTATGGTTGTAGGGGCATCTCATCCCATCATGAGGGTTTCCTGGTTTGTTGGCATGTGTCACTAGCCCGACAATAAGTATGAGCATCCATGTGTAGCATGGGCCACTAGAGCCTGACTTGTAATATCTTCTACACAGTAGCTTTACTCGCGCAATGTCCCCCCGCAATTCCTTCGTGGGCTTCAACTAGGATAGTTGGTCTTTCATGTTCAAGGAAATACCTTCACAACACCTCATCCGCCCCCATCTTGTAGAGCTATCCTGCAATGATAGTGAAGTCAGATGCGTGGGCAACCAGTTCCTATTTCTGTGGTATTGAATAGTCATCAGGGGCTTTACCAGTGGTCAAGAAGTGGATGATATCGGCAAAGTGCTCATCATTTACCTTGATAGCAAACAACTGTGCATCAAGTAATCCATCATCTAAGTTAGCCGGATCTTCCCCATTCTCAATTCTGGACAAATGATCCAGCCTAACATTCAACCTCCCTGGCTTCATGATAATTTAAAAATAATATTCCTGAAATAGTAACAACCACTAACAGATTCCCCACCCCCCCCCAACACAGGTTTATTAACTAGGTATTTTAAGGCCGAATGATCTATGAACATCTTGAAGTGTCCTCCAAGTAAATAGTTCCTATAATTTTGTAGGGAATATACCATTTCCAGCCTCTCCCGCTCCGTGGTAGAATAGTTACGCTCCGCGTTCGACAACTTCCTACTAGTGAAGGCCACTGGGTGATCAATATCCCCTTCTCTATGTTGCGCCAAGACAACTCCCAAGGCGATCTCTGATGCATCTATGTGGACATGGAAGATCATTGCTCAATCGGGGAATATCAGGATAGGTGTAGTCACCATCCTTTCTTTTAGTAGCTCGAAGTTTTTCTGGCATTCATCATCCTAGAAGAATGACACATCCTTTTTCAACAATTTTTCCATCGGTGATCAAAGCGTACCCTTCTATGAATTTTCTGTAGTAACTTGTGTGGCCGAGGATGGAGCACAACTATTTTTTAGTGGTTGGAACTACCAAGTTGATGATAATCACGACCTTAGCTGGGTCAACCATCAACCCCTGCTGACATACTACGTGTCCTAACAGAATTCCGAACAGGACACAAAAAATGCATTTCTTGATGTTTAGCGAAATTTGGTGTTTCCTATAGGCATCCAACATCATGTGCAGATTCGATAAATGGTTCTTTACTAATACGAACACCGTCCTGTAATCAAATATACTTCTAGGAACTTGTGCATGAATGTTTTGAACACGGCTACAACAACACGTGAAAATATGGCAGGGGCATTCTTTAATCCAAAGGGCATGAAAGTGTACTGAAATGAGCCCCATTCCATCGTGAAATTTGTAATGATGCGATATTTAGGTGAAATATGTATCTAATGGTACCCAAAGAACCCATTAGTAAATGCATAAGCTTCCTGACCCCCCACGTTATCTAGGATATCATCGAAGAATGGTGTGGGGAATGGATCATAGACACAAGCATCATTTAACTTGCGTAGGTCAATGTAGATCCTTATCTCTCCTTTAGTCTTCTTTTCTTGGACCACCATGGGCCTTACCCAATCTGACTGTTCTACTGGTTCGATGATACCTGCAGCCACCATTTTCTCGATTTCCTCCTTAACTTTTTTCTTGTATTTCAGGTTCAGGCGATAGGGCCGTTGTTTGACTGGCTTCACATCTGGATGCAGCGTAATCCTCATAACTCCCATGTCTCCTACGATTCCCTTAAGTTCAGAGAACTTGGTCGGGAACAGATCCTGATATTCAGTTAGCAGCTCTGTGACCTTTCTGACAGTGCCATCATCCCATTAATCCCCAATCTTGGCCATCTTGAGATGTTCTTCCGAGCCAATATTGATTTATTTTAGTTTCAGAAGTCTGGTGACATCAACTATTTGTAGCAATGGACCTGCAACATCCCATTCCCATTTTGACTCTTCGATCATAATATTCCAAGGATCTTAATCATAGGCTTCTATTGACATATTTCTATAGTTTATGATATCCTATAGCTGCGCATCCAATGTTGGCGCAACACGTTCCTACTCAGGGTAGGTAGGCCTCACCAAAGACTAGAGAGTCTATATCCTGTAGGGCTTCAAAAAGTTGCTCAGTGCCTCCTGTTAGTCCAAATGTCATTACAAAGTCTTCAACCATCGTACTCAAATGCCTGGTACGTTGATGTAGTTATGCGTCCAAATACTAGGTGGTGGGGATTGGTCCTAATGTGTGAATAAACCTCTGGACCCATTCCTTCCTTGTGCCCTCATTCCATATGCCTAGCCAACGAGCCACGTGCTTGCACAAATACCCTTGCCCTGAGAAGATTTCTATTGGTGGGTTTGCTGGTATGTGGAATCGTAAGGTCAACATCCTTCTGCATTCCCCCCAGTCCTGGAAAGATCCTTTATGAGTTTCCCACCAGTGCGTAGTGGTTTCACGCATGTCCAAGTTCAGGGCCCAAATTATCTGCTCCTCAGGAACATTTGCTTCTGTTGCTTTAATGAAATTTTCAACATTTCCAGAGCCATAACAGTAGGGTAGTTCTCTTACCTCTGAAGAAATACATTGAAAGCTATTTGTGATCTTAAGACACCTTAGGGCAGACACATCATGCAGCCGGTTTTTCCAGTTTTCGATCTCTTCGTTTGAATCAGATAAGCACTCACTATATTTTTCCCAAAGTAGCATGCCGTCAGCCGTGGGGTTGATCCAGTTGTCATCCCGGGCAGTCAGTTTGTATATGTGATCGACATCTTCTTCCTCCCATATCAATTCAGTAGACTGCTCTACTTCTTTTGGGTCCAACGGGACTATCACCCTTGTGCCTTCATTCTCAAAGATCATGATTATCCTCTTTAGATTAACGATACCTCCCATGTCAATAGCCCAATCCAGACCCAAGAGAACATGATAGGGTTTGCGTCATCTACTATCTATATTACCTCAAAATCTGCGTGGACTCTAACACCTGTAATATCTACCACCACCTTTGTCAGTCTGCCTAATGGGATAATCTTCTGCTGATTAGCCATCCGTAGTTGAATAGTAGCCCATTCCAGCTTAGGTTCTCCCATTTGTTTCCAGGTCTGCTTGGGTAGGATGTTAACATTTGAGCCTAAGTCAAGGATAACCTGGTCCATTTCGTATTCCCCAATCTGTGCAATCCTGCACATTTCTCATCCCATCCATTTTTTTATTTTTGTATATCTTATTCAAAGTTTTAACCTCGAGTTGTGGATCAATCCTTTCTGTGCAGTTTTCTATTAGGGATTGGAGATTTTCTACGGCATTTTCGTTGCGCAACAACTTCATACATGCCTGGAGGAATGGTTTAACTACTTCGTCTGCTTGTGGATCTATCACACCCTTCGCGGTAGGTGTTTCACTTTTGGTCATCTCCCTCCGTGCTTCAAGGAAGGTTTCTTTTTCCCCTTTCAGGTCTAAGCCTTTCGCTTTGTCCTCAACCTTCCAGATTAATGATTCAGTTTCCACCTTTTCTTCATCTCCTCCGGTGGAAATGCCATTGCGTGTGATTACATTGATATATGGCCCATCGTCCCGTGGTTCTGCCTTAACTCTTTCCACATTCTGCATAGGTGTCTGCTGCTTCTCTTGCATTTTCGATATTAGCACTGAGCAGTATTCAAAGACATGATCGAACTATTGGAAATATCTGCAAGACTAGAGTGTCGGGTTCAGGAAATCTTGTGCGAAATGTCCTACGTTGCCACAATTGTAACAGATCAGCTGTCCGCATCCTTGATCAACACTCCCCCCTCTCCCTCATCCCCTTCCTCTTCCGGGGGATCCCCCCCATCCAGAAGGAGATAGTGGTGATGAGGGGTCTACTTGCACTCTGTATAAATTTCCCCTATCTACCATGAGGTCGAGGGTTCGACAATTTTTCTCGTCATGACCTACAGATGAGAAGAATCTGCACCACTGCCATTTCAATTCTGGCACATAAGCACCGAATCATGGGTATTTATCTGCATCATGTATTCCTGACACCCGATACTCAACACACCATAGCATGGGATTGCTAGGGCCAGCCATTTCCCTGGGTCGTAGAGGGCTTGGTCCCCCAGCCTGCATGTAGTCTGATAATAGCGATCATTGATCCTTAGTGTGACCCGGTACCTTACAGCATATGCACTAGACATCTAGGATGGCTTCCTTACTGTGATCGTTTCGCAAGATACAAATTTCTAAGTGCATTGCCTCTAGTTGGTTCTATATCTGTAGGGTTGCGAACTGCATATCATCCCTTGGCACAACTTCTAACTTCATGGCTATTTCTAGAGCTTCCTCTGGGGAGCTGATATTTTTCTATCCCATGGGCCCACGCAAGTGTCATAAAAACATAGTGATAAAACATTATTTATGCTGCTTATATTCATAGAAAAATTCCCCATCGCTGATAACGTTCTTTAATCGTTGGTTAGCCTCCCAGACGGACTCTATAGGTCCTTGCTTAAAGTTCTTTAGTTCGACTACACATTGAGAGAATGAATTAGGCTTCCGAAACTGTTGCTTTAGGGCATTCTTAATTTCATGTATGGATGTGTTCATGTGTTGATCAATGTATCCCATAAACCAATCCAGTTCCATCTCTTTGAAGGCTATGGATAGCTGCGCTCATTTGATAACATTGTTGTTCATGATCTGTGCGGTTCATACAAACTCGGCTACAAACCAGAATTGATCCATGTCCTCGTCCCTGACACCCTTAAAGGTAGGTAGCTTCATGTGCATAGCCATGTCATCCTCTGGTGGTGATAGTGGAGGTGTAGGAGAGTATTTACCCTTGTGGGGGTTCGATGCAGGTGTAGCCGGGGGGCTGGTTCGACCTTGCGCAACCCTTCCTTGGTTATGATCAGATGATTCCCTCAAGGGACTGTATATCGATCTATCTCCTTCTTTATTAACTCGGTAGTATTTACCACTTCGTCTTGTGATCCCACTCTGTTCGGAGGTCATTCACTCGGTGTGGCCACCCAAGACACCATTTTCACTCAATAGCATCTTAATCAATAACGGTAAGGTTTTTAGGAATTTACCTCTATATCCTTTGAAGAACCTTCGTTTTTCTTTGAATTATTACACAAATTGATCAACAACAAATTATGTCACGAATATGCCCAATATACTATCAACCCATTGATCCATAGTTCTGGTAATCTTATTATCAGTATTTTCCAATTTCTGGATCAACTCGGAGGTCCACTGCGTGACGTGATCGTCCTTCCAGCAAGTCTGAAATTCCACCAATCGAGCTAGCCACTCTTGCAACTCGTGTGCGAAGGACACAAAGAATATTTCATGCACTTCCATAAAAATATATATATTTTTCCCACTCTTGTATGGAAAACTCTTTACTCCTATTTTATTTTCGGGAAAATTCTCGAATCTGCTTTTCAAACCAGTCTTCTAAATCAGGTTTTAATGGTTGCCAATGACCCCGTGGCATTACCCAATCCCTCTCTCAAAATTCTCCTGGTCCTGGCAACAGAACCATTTGTTGGCTTGAGGGGTCTTGACCTAGGTTCAATTTTAAGGATTTCCAACAAACCCCTATAGTACTGGCCCTTTCGGTAATGGCCTGCTTATGCAGGTCAAGGTCCCACTTGAAGTAGTATGGGAGGGTGTTGGAACCAGGTTTTCGCACCCTGAGAGAAAGAAAGTTAATTGAAGGGGTTCCCTTCAAATCTTTTGGACCTATGCTGGAGGAACCCTAATACAAAAACCCTAATAATACATTGGCATAATATCTTTAGTAGAGCTCATAAATCATTCAATAGTAGGTTAACAACAACAAGATATCTAAATCTAACCAGATCTATCCATTCAACTTCTAATACAGTATCACATCCACATGCACTAATACAAAACACAGCCAAGAATCATAACACATAACACTTCAATCATCTCAAACAGTCTTTTCATTCATTAACATCTAGATCTAGCTTACAGAGTTTACCTACTAGCCCGTGCACACAACCGGCGGGGTCCATACACAGCAGGACTCAGCGTCTCCGCGCACACAGCTAGTAGGAGCCCTTACCCAGAAAACTGAAAAAATATCCACAAATCCGTATCCACGATTAGTTAATTCTTAGCCTTCTCTAGACTCGACTTATCCATCTATTTATATCTTGATAGCCTGTGCTATCCTATGGTCCGAAAATGGGGGTTTGTGGACCCTTGGTCTACCCTTTTCACCCATTACAATTCATTGGGGGTTTTGACCCACCACAAACCCCCTGCGCTAGACTAAATATTGCAAAACTGGACAAAATTGAGGTTAGGGAACCCTGTTCCAACACTGGACAAGGAGAAAGTGAGGGAGAAATTCCCTCAGCTACCTGTTGATTGATAAGAATTTTGGCAGTCCAAAAGCTCTTCAGTGGGGAGGAATGATCCAGGACACTACAAGAAAAAATCACATTGGTGAGGGGTGAAAATGGTCACCATAAGCTCATTGGTGAGGGTCAAAAGAGCCTTTGTCACCAAAAATTGAACGTCACCAAAGGTGGCGTCGCCGAAAGTATAGGTGTTGTGGTGACATTCAAGGTCCGTCACCAATAATGATTTATAGTGACGGATAGTGACCGTCACCATTTCATATGAGCAATGGTGATGGAAAATAGCCTCCGTCACCAAAAAACTGAACGTCACCAAAGGTGGCGTCACCGAAAGTATGTGTTGTGGTGACATTCAAGGTCCGTCACGAATATTGATTATAATGACAGATAGTGACCGTCACCATTTCATATGAACATCAACGATTTTTTGTGATGGACCTTTCATGGCCATCACTATTGGTGCATATATATGGCGACGTTCATTGACCGTCACCATAAACGCATTGGTGACATCAAGGTCCGTCACGAATAATGACTATAATGACAAACAGTGACCCTCACCATTTCATATAAACAACAACGATTTATGGTGACAGACCTTTAATGGTCGTCACTATTGATGCGTATATATGGTGGCATTCGTTGACCGTCACCATTTCATATTTTGGTGAGGGTCGAAAAATGTCACCATAAGCTCATTGGTGATGGTCAAAAAAGCATCTGTCACCAAAAACTGATCTTCGTCATTTCCTATGAATATCAGGGCACAATGGAATCGAACCACCAACCTCCTACTTGTAAAGCAGGTGCTCTTCCATTGAGCTAGCACCCTTTAAAGAATTAGAATTTAAACTAGAAATTTACCCTAAAGGTGCAAAGATACACCAAAGGAATAAGAACCAGGAAAACTGAAAGAATTCAATGTCCTTTCTCCTATTTTTATTCTACAACACTCTACAAAGTATTATCTTGATCTATGATGCATTTGTGCCAAGTGGTTCTAATTTAATAGTAAATGTTATATTCAGATAAAATAAATGAACAACTGAGAGGCCTTATGGGATAATTTTTAATCCTTACACCAAAATCTATTAATATTCAAGTCTATGGAACAACTCGTTCAAAGTTCAAACTGAAGTAGATTTTAAATGGAAAGCCTAAAACCAGCTAAGTAGTTTACAAGTTAACATTTTGGATATAACTTCTGTTCAATTTATATGACAAGTTATGCCATAACCTTGAAACTAATTTCTTAGCTAAAAGACTTTCTTAAGACAACAATGACAAAGAAAGATTGTCATGGCAAGAAAAATTCTGTTGTTTTTCTAATGAGGGTGCATGTAACTTGATAAAGGTTGCATGAGAGTATCAAACCATAAATAGTTTCACTAAAAAATGGAAATGACAAAGTCTTGTTAAGCAACAAAAGTTTAGTTGAATATATGAAAAGCATCGAGCTAAATGATATAATTAAACTAAAAGTAACTGTAAAAAAATGAAATTTCCATCATATACCATCTGGTTTGGTTAGTTCTTCAGAAAGAGAAAGTGAAATTGCATGATCCAGCTCCTCATCTTGATTCTGTAATGGACCATCCTGAACAAAAATGTCCACATACAACAATCAATGTTATCATATTGGCAAGACTTTTGATATAATCTATCAAAGCATGTACTATGTAGGAGAATAACTGGAAAGCACAACTAGAAATTTGAATCACAGCATAAAAATATAAAAGAACATGCAACAGCAAAGGAACAACTCCACAGTTTGAGAAATATGAACAATCCATGAACATGTTCTTATATATTGATATAGATAACGAAATAGCAATCAAGATTTATGAAATTCAAGTATCACACAAAAAATATGCACAAGTATGAAAAGGAATATGCACAAGTGCATGATCAACTATAATATCAACTCACTCCTTCCTCTATTTATATGAGAGGTAAAGGGGCTTTACAATAACAAGTGGACCTAGTCCACTACAAGCAAACTTTAAAGACACATTTAGGTCCACCCATGTGAAGCACTCTACTCTACATGACATGTGTCAGCATCAAAGGTGACACTGATTAACAAGCAAGCCCTCCATGGCATGAACACTACTCCCCAAGGCCAAAAATCCTCCAAAGGTCCTAAGCTCCAATGCATCTCCTAAGTCATGTGTCTCCTTAAGGACAATGCATATCCAAGGTAATGTGTCACTTTAAGGACTCCCACACCTACATATCCACTCCCTCAACCCAAGAGTTCACATGTCAAGGGATTTTGTGTGCTCATGTTGATTTTGGGATGTTTTTGTCATGGTGAAATACCCAACTCTACTCCAAGCACAAAAAATATCTTCATGCATCAACAACATGAAGTCACCAAGCTCCATACTAATCCAACACTTCGAGGAAGAATGTCTTTCAAACATCCAAACAAGGTCTAGCAGCAAACAATAAACCACCTCCAATGTCCAAGTCCATTAATGTAAAATTCATGCTTTTATTATTTCAAAAATATTTATATTTTATCCAACATGATGACCCACTATGTGCACTATTTGTAGGGAATCTTCTGGATTTTTCTGCTTCAACGTGTTGATCCCCTATGTGCATTGGTCAACAACTCCATTTAGTCAAGGAACTCTTCTAAAGTTCTTTCCAAGTTTCATTTCTCTTTCCTATCATCAAGCAAATTGGAGCAACTAGAAAGAATTCCATTAACTGTTGTCCATCCAGTTGTTTCCTAATAAAGTGCCTATTGCTTAAAGAAAGTAGGAAATCATCATGAAACATGACTATAGCCACATAGTTTAAGTAGCTATAATCTGACAATGTTATTGAAAATACTATTAGATTTGTTTCATAAAAGAGCACCTAGTCCCAAACCACAAAAAATGTTCGTGGAGAATGGCTTGTTTCACTATCACTGAGCTTGACTATAAACACTGACATGTTTTTGAGCCAATAAAGTCCCTGGAGAAAAACAATGATGGTTTCTCTCTAAAACATATGTAGATAAAGATACAAGATTCGAGTGGAGGACTTAAGTAGTTTCATGACTACCGCTCGAATTGTAACTGTTTGGTTTTTTGGTCTGCTTTATTTTTTATATTTTAGATTTAGTTTCAGAATTTTTGGATTTCAAATTTCAGTTATAATAGCAGAATTCTGGGTTGGCTCACATCATTGGTATTAGAACCTCAGTTAATAGCATATTCATATCATATTTTTTGCTACAGTTCAGATTAGTTACTTATGTTCACCAATCTGTTTATCTTTCAAGGAATCATTGTAAGGAAGATAGAGAAAATCACAACTCAAATATATTGTCACCAACATATACATCAACTCAGATATATTGTCACCAAGAGAGAGAGAGAGTAGCATTTCTCTTACATCCCTAACCCAAGATTGAAAGGAATATGCACAAGTGCATGATCGACTATAATAACAACTCACTCCTTCCTCTTCTTATGTGAGAGGTAAAGTGGCTTTAGTGGACCTAGTCCACTAGAAGAAAACTTGCAAAACACAAGTAGGTCCACCCATGTGAAGCACTATACTTTACATTACATGTGTCAGCATCAAAGGTGATAGTGATTAACAAGCAAGCCCTCCATGGCATGATCACTACTCCCCAAGGTCCAACAATCCTCCAAAGGTCCTAAGCTCCAATTCATCTCCTAGGTCATGTGTCTCCTTAAGGACAATGCATATCCAAGGTAATGTGTCACCTTAAGGACTCCCACAGCTACATATCCACTCCCTCAATGAAAGAGTTCACATGTCAAGGGATTTTGTGTGCTCATGTTGATTTTGGGATGTTTTTGTCATGGTGAAATACCCAACTCTACTCCAAGCACACAAACTCCCTTCATGCATCAACAACATGAAGTCACCAAGCTCCATACTAATCCAACACTTCTAGGAAGAATGTCTTTCAAACATCGAAACAATGTCTAGCAGCAAACGGTAAACCACCTCCAATTTCCAAGTCCATCAATGTAAAATTCATGCTATTATTATTTTAAGAATATTTATATTTTATCCAACATGATGACCCACTATGTGCACTATTTGTAGGGAATCTTCTGGATTTTTCTGCTTCAACGTGTTGAACTATTATGTGCATTGGTCAACAACTCCATTTAGTCAAGGAAATCTTCTAAAGTTCTTTCCAAGTTTCATTTATCTTTCCCGTCATCAAGAAAATTGGAGCAACTAGAAAGAATTCCATTAACTGTCGTCCATCTAGTTGTTTCTTAAACAAGTGCCTATTTCTTAAAGAAACTAGGAAACCATCATGTAAAATTACTATAGCCACATAGTTCAGTAGCTATAATCTGACAATGTTTTTGAAAACACTATTAGATTTGTTCCATAAAAGAGCTCCCAGTTCCAAACAATAGAAAATGTTTGTGGAGAATGGCTTGTTTCACTATCGTTGAGCTTGACTGTAAACACTGATAGGTTTTTGAGCTAATAAAGTCCCTAGAGAAAAACAATGATGGTTTCTCTCTAAAACATATGCAGATAAAGATACAAAATTCGAGTGGAGGACTTTCAGTAGTTTCATGACTACCGCTCGACTTGTAATTGTTTGGTTTTTTGGTTTGCTTTATTTTTTATATTTCAGATCTAGTTCTGGAATTTTTGGATTTCAAATTTCAGTTATAATAGCAGAATTCTGGGTTGGCTCACATCATTGGTATTAGAACCTCAATTAATAGCAGATTCATATCAAATTTTTCGCTCCAGTTTAGATTAGTTACTTATGTTCACCAATCTGTTTATCTTTCAAGGAATCCTTGTAAGGAAGATAGAGCAAAGCACAACTCAGATATATTGTCACCAACATACACATCAACTCAGATATATTGTCACCGAGAGAGAGAGAGTAGCACTGCTCTTACATCCTTAACCCAAGCTTGAAAGGAATATGCACAAGTGCATGATCGACTATAATAACAACTCACTCCTTCCTCTTTTTATATGAGAGGTAAAGGGGCTTTAGTGGACCTAGTCCACTAGAAGCAAACTTGCAAGACACAAGTAGGTCCAGCCATGTGAAGCACTCTACTCTGTGACATGTGTTAGCATCAAAGGTGACAGTGATTAACAAGCAAGCCCTCCATGGCATGAGCACTGCTCCCCAAGGTCAAACAATCCTCCAAAGGTCCTAAGCTCCAATGCATCTCCAAGGTCATGTGTCTCCTTACTACTACTGTGCTTTCTACCTATTATTTCCATAGTGCCAAAATATCCACTTGCATTAAAAGCTGCATGCCATGTACATAAATAGAAAACCTGATGGATGATAAGGAAAAAGGGCTATCTTATATGCCATGGAAGATCATATTCCATTCTTAGAATGCACCCCAAGGTGTCAAAATTGCATTCCAAGTGGAAAATTTGCATTTCTCAGGTTAAAATATGTGTTACAACTTACAGCCTGACCTGATTGCACACATCCTCCTATAGATGTACCTATGGAAGAGTCATAAAATACAGTGCTACAGTACTTCTCCCTGTGCATCTTCCTACACTTCCATAATTCTAATGTACAAATTCAAGTGAGAGTACTAAGTCTACAAAACAGTTTCACTGATTTACCTGTCTCTTGCTAAGTGCAAGTAGTCTTTAATAGCATGCATGTCCAGGGCTCACTAAAGATCAAAATTGTGATTTTCAAATTTCTGTGCTGTTATTAGAACATTATTGATATTTTTACATCGTTATATTTTCACTTCCAATCCAGGAAGCCACTACTGTGCAAAAATATTGTGAAACTGCCAAATTTCACAACATGACAAATCAGGCTATGGTGCCTTTAGAATTTTATATGCCAAAACATAGAGCACATATGGTGACAAATATCTCTGGACCTTGTTCGTGCACAAGGAATTAAGGATGTCCTTGAATTCAGGATTCCAACACTATGTTTTCAAGTAGAGACAAAAGTTATGAGGATGAGTTTCTTCCTATGAAAAAGGCTCAACCTTATCCTACAACACTTGAATTAAATTTGAGTCAACAGAACCAGTATTGTATGCTCCCAAATAATTGCAAGGAAAGCATTTCGGTTTTGGAGAGATATTCATGGGCTAGAAGTCTTTATGATGGCCATTTGCAAAAATGTGCACTCATAATTTATCTAAGTTTCGAAGTATGATGGAATTTGTGCTGGGTTGCACACTCATCAATGTGGGGTGTGGAAAAGATATATGGACCCTGTTTGTGAATAGGGAATTTAGGATGTCCTTGAATTGACGATTCCAACATTATGTTTTCATGTAGAGACAAAAGTTATGAGGATGATTTTATTCCTATGACAAAGGCTCGACCTTATCCTGCAACACTTGAATTAAATTTGAGGCAATAGAACCAATAATGTATGCTCCCAGATAGTTGCAAGGGAAGCACTTCAGTTTTGGAGAGATATTCATGGGCCGGAAGTCTTTATGATGGCCATTTCCAAAAATGTGAACTCAGAAGCTATCTTAGATTTGAAGGATGATGGAGTTTGTTTTGGGTTGCACACCCATCAATGTGGGGTGCAAGAAAGATCTATGGACCCTGTTTGTGCACAGGGAATTGAAGATGTCCTTGAATTGAGGATTCCAACACTATGTGCACTTAGACGTTATCTCAGTTTTGAAGTATGATGGAATTTGTGTTGGGTTGCACACCCATCAATGTGGGGTGTGACAAAGATCTCTGGACCCTGTTCATGCATAGGGAATTGAGGATGTCCTTGAATTGAGGATTCTAGAAAAAATGTGCACTCATAAGTTATCTCAGTTTTGAAGTATGATGGAATTCGTGTTGGGTTGCACACCCATCAATGTGGGGTGTGAAAAATATCTCTAGACCCTGTTCGTGCACAAGAAATTAAGGATGTCCTTGAATTCAAGATTCCAGCACTATGTTTTCAAGTAGCGACAAAAATTATGAGGATGAGTTTCTTCCTATGACAAAGGCTCAACCTTATCCTACAACACTTGAATTAAATTTGAGGCAACAGAACCAATATTGTATGCTCCCAAATAATTGCAAGGAAAGCATTTCAATTTTGGAGAGATATTCATGAGCTAGAAGTCTTTATGATAGCCATTTGCAAAAATGTGCACTCATAAGTTATCTAAGTTTTGAATTATGATGGAATTTGTGCTGGGTTGCACACCCATCAATGTGGGGTGTGGCAAAGACCTATGGACCCTATTCGTGAATAGGGAATTTAGGATGTCCTTGAATTGACGATTCCAACATTATGTTTTCATGTAGAGACAAAATTTATGAGGATGAGTTTATTCCCATGACAAAGGCTCGACCTTATCCTGCAACACTTGAATTAAATTTAAGGCAATAGAACCAACAATGTATGCTCCCAGATAATTGCAAGGGAATCATTTCAGTTTTGGAGAGATATTCATGGGTTGGAAGTCTTTATGATGGCCATTTCCGAAAATATGCACTCAGAAGCTATCTCAGATTTGAAGGATGATGGAGTTTGTGTTGGGTTGCACACCCATCAATGTGAGGTGTGACAAAGATCTCTGGACCTTTTTCGTGCACAGGAAATTGAGGATGTCCTTAAATAAAGATCTGTATAATATGAAAAATGGACCTGCAACATACTAACCATGAGGATGAAAGCATGGAGGAGAATTTCACTATGCAGCAGCAGTTCTAGATTATGTATATAATAAATGCACTGAGGACAATTCATAAAACAAGGGGGAGGATGTAACCTCCCCTATTCAACCCCTATGTTGTATTCACCATGTATATGTGAGATTATTAGGTTGGTGAGCCGGGACATAATTAATTAGGTTGGTGATTCGGGGCTTGCTTCTAGGGAAATATGCCCATGTGTATGTGTATTTAAGTGTTGGGGCCAATGTGTCTATGTGTTTTTTACGTTATGAGACTAGAAATCATGATATGGTAAATAAGTTTAAGTTATGCATATTAATAAATACATATGGCTATAAGTGGACCTAGACAAAAGAGTATGTGGGGTTTATGACTCCACGACTAGTAAAGGTATCTTGATGAAAAAGTAATGTTATAATATTATAATATAATATTAAATAAAGGAGAGATATGTTTATAAAAGGGGGGAGTTGGATACCTAGTAAGGGAGGCAAGCAGATTATTCTATGATTCATGGTTATGGAAACTAGTGGGTGAACCATGTACTTGGTTCTAGACTGACTGAGGATTATTGTTGGTGAGTCTCGTGCTCAGACTTTGGAAGCAACAAAAATTCTAGCAACCGGTTGGTGAACCCTGGAAGGTGGGAATTGTAGAGGAATTAACCATCTCGGAGAAGGTTGTGCCACTTTGGTTTTGGACTAACCGACGAACTGAATTGGTTATGGCCTAGAGGGTGTCTAGAGCCCTGGAGCATCAAAGTTGTTGGGTTGGCACCTTGGTTGCTATGGTAGCCTACGACCTCGATGTAATGAATGACCACGGCTGAAAACTCTAATTGCTACAACATCATTAGAAAAAATAAGCTCTAGGAATTTTCCAAAGGATAAACCCCATACAGCATCAGACAGGAAAAGTGGGGCTTATCAAGTTTCTTTTGGAACTCCATCTTTACGGGCACATCTTAAGCACATATGCCACATCTATATTTTTCCTTCAGGTTCACCAGGTAATGCCAACAATAAAGGTAATTATCTTACCAATATCATGAATCTTCCCTCACGATGTGTGTAGCAAAGAACATGTGCTTCTGAGGGTTCATTACAAAAACAACAACAAGAATTTTGCATGTTTTTGGTATTTTTTATGTCAAAGTTTTCCAATTATTATTGTGTAAATGAAAATTTTACAAGATAGCAAGGGAAAACCACGTAAGAAGAAATAGACATGAAGAAAAAAACTTCTTGAAAACTATGGAAGAAGAAAAAAAAAATGAAGAAGAAATCTACTTGATCAAACAAATAATCACGGACGTACCTTTCTAGTGGCTTGTCAAAACTGCCATAATACTTGATCCGAAAGAATTGTGAACTCCCACAGACTGTCCCCTTCAACACATAGTGGCTCGATAACAAAACCAATATAATTTGATGATCAAAAGGAGAATGTGGAAAGTCTTCTTTAGAGAAAACCTGTTCTTGTTTTTTGTACCTTAAAAGTTGCTCATCCATAAAACCTTGGACTTCATTTCCTTTTCTACTACTCCTTGATTCTCCCATTCCACCTTCCCAAATATCTCCTATATTGTTATTTGATAATTAAGATTAACCTTGGATGAAACAAAAACAATGAAACCATTTTCCAGATCTGAATATTTTGATTCCTTATCTTGAAGTTCCAAATATGACGTGACTGCCCCATATGAACCTGGACCCACAAGAGATATAATTTTATTTGAATATGCCTTTATTGAAGCTAGAAATATAGATAAATCAAATGAAGGAGTAGTTGGCAGTGAAGGTCTCTGTTCAGATGGATATGTATCACACTGTACCCCAGTAACTTGAGCACATGTATCTCCTATGAAATATTTCTTAAAAACAATTTCCGTTTGAACAAGACCGGTTCCATCAGGACTAGTTTTACTAGTAACATGTGACATAGGTGGCCCCATCCCTCCACTAGTAAGATGTGGTTTGGAATCTCATTTATTGTTCTTAAAAATTTATGCAGTTCACTGAAATAGATTAAAAGACATGTTAAAGTGAAAAGTTTCTCTCCAAAGGAGCATAGATTATCATAATACTGTCTACAGAAAAACACAATATATGCACTTATCCCCTATATGCCAATATATTAATAGATTTAAAACATAGAAAAAAATAGCTTTCACTCCTAGAGAGCATAGATTATTATAATACTCTGTAGAAAGCTTCAATATAAGCATCTATCTTCTACAAATATATATAATTATGATAGGAAATGGGAATACTTGATACTTGAAAGGAATTTGGCGTCCCCAAAGTGGACTAATACCTTTGTATAAACTGCATTCATTAAGGAAATACAATCAAATTTCATGAGTACTACATGAAAATTTATTCAAAATTGATAAAAAAAAAATGTAAGAAAGGGGGGAAAACTCACCCTAGAACTCCTCGTGATCTAACAAACTTTGGAATCCCATCAGATAATCCTCTATCAAATCTAGGTCGTGGTTGTACTCTAATGTTTACAACCTCAAAAGGAAAAAGGGAAATATCACCAATAAATTCTACAGATGCACATTCTGCTAAGTAGATCGATTTCTTGTATTTTACAGTATAGTCAGGCCTTGTAATGTTTGAGTAGTATTTCTTAAAGAAATCATGAAACCCAAACTTTCACGCACCTTCAACACTATATCCAAGAAGAGTTGGCACCCAGGATTTGAATAAACCCTTTGCTCCTTATTCTTTAAGAAAAACAACAAAACCAGTGGAGATGTTCTTGTACTTCATAGGGCCAATCTAAAATTTGCAACAAAAAACCAAAAAGTGATGTCAAAATCTTAGTTAGGAAATGATAAAACATTGAAGTCAGTAAAAGAACTTACAAGGTTTGAAATCATATCTCCAAATTCCCAGAAAAATTCTTTCGGTCAAAAATGATTTTCTGTAATCATGTCAAACCCTTAAATAAATCTAAGAATAAGGTTCATCTTTTGGAGGACATAGAAAATTTAGAGTCTCACTTACATCAATTTTTTATCACAAAAAATATCCAGTTGCTGGAAAAATATGTCAAAATGACATGTAGGCTATTTGATTTTCTAATCTAGATTTTCTTGTGTTCAAGAATAATTTATTAATGAAAGGCTTGCTAAGTATCCATGCCATCCAAGTCCTCAATGACAACCAAGAAGATCCATGATCCAAATGGGGATCCTATGTTTCAGAAGCCTTGTTGAAAAATTAGAATGCTTATTTTCCCAACAAGTATATCATGTGTTTGTTCACCGGTTCTTGAATTGGTCTCTCATGCAAAGCACCAAAAAATTATACCACTGAGCATTATAAAATAAATAGAAAAATAAAAAAATATGTTAAAAAATAAGGTAATTAAATCCTTCATACAATGTGTTTGCAAATGTAATTATCAAATAAGCTATGAACAATTAAAATTAAAATTGATTTTTTTTCAATGGGATGAAGAGAAAACATTAATCCATTTCATTTCTTAGCCTACTCCATTCATCTCTTGTAATTGTTACATTAATTTAATTGGTTTTATCTGTTAGCAAATTACTAGAACGAAACCTAAACTTTGCATTCATATCCTCCACCAAAAGCATTAATTTGTCGCTCAAACTATCCTCAGGAAGTATTTTTGGTTTTATATCCATGAAAGCATTAATTCCTCCATTCACCGATTCTCAAGTTTAACACGAAACAAATCATCACACAACCATAATGGGAAAAAATACTTCAAATTATTGATGTTAGATTTGTCATGCGAATCAAACCACAGTTACCAAGTTTGAATTTGAATTCACTAGTTCGAATTCGAATTCACCAAGTTCGAATTCGAATTCGATACGATTCGATAAAAATTCAGATGAAAAAATTTCAGTTCGGAAAAAATTCGATAATATACATCTTAAATATTTAAATACTTATATGTTTTCATGTTACCTTGATATATTGTGGTTATTTTCCTCCTATTTATTTTGAAATTTAAATAAATTTAAATAAAACCACACTTATATATGTTATCTTTAAAATCTCAATTCTTTACAAAATTCTAAACTAGATCCTCTAATTATATGTAAAATCTTTTTATAATCAAAATATTTTTAAACAAAATTCAAAACTACATATTTTATCTAATTTTTATTTTAATATATAAATATATATTAAATATTTAAAAGTCAAAAATACATCATTCTCATTCATAATGAAAATATATATAAAATATTTTATACTCTTGAAATTAACATATATAAAAATTAAATATTCAAAACTTCCTCTCAACATAAATATATATTAAAAAAACAACCCCAAAATTTGATTTTTTTTTGGTTATCTGTTTTTTAAACTAATAAAGAAAACATTCTAAAATTTTCCTTCTCGGCTTTCTCAGCTTTTTAGCTTTATTTTTAAAAATTAAAAAAATTACACGGAAATTAGAAAATTTCTAAAATAACAATTAATTTCCATTTCACGTTTTGGAAATTAGTTTCCATTTAGTGCTAGTCTCCAGCTTGTTTCTAAGCTTACAATAAGTTTCCATTTTCATTAAAAAATCTGTTTCAGAAATTATAAACCATAAACCATGAATTTCAAGTTTCATACCGTGAAAAGGATCGAATTTTGAACGAACTATTCTATATTTGAATCGAACTAAAAAATTTATGTACTTTTTTTCACCGATTCAGGCGAATTTGGTAACTATGAATCAAACCTGTATCCTTGGTTTTCTCGCTTATTAGAAACAGAAAGGGAGCTCAGCTTCGATTTTATGGTAGTTTTTGACAGGCACGCGAGGACAGATCCACAAACGCTCGCATAGGAACTGAGAAGAAAGAAATATTTCCATAGTAGAATAACATGTTCTATATGCCTATTTGAGATGAATCCCCCTAAACACACTATTCGAAATAAAATGCAGTCAGAGAGACTAGTACTATGTCATTCAATTTCAAGGAAAACCATGCTGTTGAATTTCAAATTTAGATAAAACTATTTGAGGTTATTGAAGATTCCTCCCTCGTGGGAAACGAACCCACCACATTGGTTTTGTTGCAAATCGAAACCCTTAAGGGAGCTCAGCTTCGTGAGGGGATTTCACGGTCACATGATCAGAGATATGAGTAATATATCTCAATTTAACTCTTAATATATGTATCTTACGCCTTCTCAGATACCTCATTGCCATAGAAATTACATTTAGGGGTTTTAGAGTTTGCACTTACGACGCTTACCTTAATTTAAAGATAGATTTTTCTCTCTGAAACTTGCAATATCTGAAAGACTTAAACTCAATATACCCTACACAAATATTTCTATCACAGTTGAAATCTTGGAGTGATCAAGTTTACACTCTGGTTTCTGGCTTAATTTAATCCAAACTTAGATGAATATATTAATTGAATCATGATCTCTAACAGATTTCATTTTTCATATATGCATGACATAATAAAGGGACGCAGAGAAATAAAAAAGGAATTGACATAATGGAGAAAAAGAAAAGTCAAAAATTCATGTTACATAGGGAACGAATGAATCCTTTGAGTAACCTGCTCGCTGTGCACCCATTAATTGTTACATCTGATCCATTTGTTTGACGGGGTTTGAAATAACACATCGATCCTCCCTTAGGAGCTCCTACTTCGCTGGATCCATTACGGTTCTACTTGTTCCCTCATGTAAACATACACGCCCCTCAGAGTGTGAGGTTTACCCACTTCGTGGAAATAAAAGTATGTTTTTTTATGTTGTTGATTCAGATGGGGTTTTGTGCCTGCGCAAAACCTGAGGCAATAAATAAAGCACAACGAGACCCTACCCCAACCAAAAAATAAGGTTATCGATCTGTCCTCATTCATGGGGGAATATAAAGGCGTATCATCCATCGAGTGGTAGAAATCATTCCTCATCATGGCTCTGGATCTACTGCTTCTCATTCAACTCGGTAAACTTCAACTACTGGTACTAATGATGGCTCTTCTCCTGCTGCCGATGCTGGCTCTCAAAAATCTCTTAGGAGGGATACTTGCCCTAACTAATGTCTTAATAATTCCATAAATAAGTTGATCTTACGGCCTTTAAAGATAGGAATTGATTCGGCCCTCAAAGCTCCTTGGAAAAACGACCAGGGAGCCACTTTTCAAGACAATGCTACCTTACGTGTTTGTGGTAATGCCAAAAGGCAAGAGCACAACAATGATGAGGCTGCCAGGATGTATGATACCAAGCCCTGAAATGAGGTTCGGTTTGGTTTTAAAATTCATTAAAAACTGGTCAAAATCCATGGAATCTGTGCGTAAGGCGTAGATCCATTTAGAAGAGAGGTTCTGTTAAAGATGAGGGCCAAATAAAAAAAAACCTCATCGCCATTTTTGCACACTTCAGTTTTTGTATCTAAAATCACCATCGCAGTGTTTTCGATCTATTGGTATTTTGGTCGTAAGCAAGATATTAAAATAAATTATCATAATACTTCATTACCATGTATATTTTAACTTTGTCAAACTATTTCATTCCCGCTGTTTTTTAACTCCATCAAACTCAGCAAATAAGCCTTCATTCCCGCCAAAAATACAAGGTAGAGTGGAAATTTTTGTGTGGGAAATAAGGGTACAATAACATGGATAGGGAGCATCTAATTAAATCATTAAATATATACCTAAACCATCAATATGACATCATTTCTTTGAGTAAAATTATGAAATACCATGGAACAATTTAATTTATAATATATTTTTTCACAGAAGAAAAAACACTCTTTTTGTATTAATAATATACAAATACAGTACATAATTTGAAAAATTTCCATCATTCAATATATATCCAACAAGTGAGGTCAGTGCACACCATTTGATCCATATATTACATAGTGCCGACATTCCGATACTATGTTCAATATAGCCAATCCTCATATAAGATAGGTCACAAAAATGCAACCTAATGCTTAAAAAATCTCGATAGAAATCAAGTTTAAAAATATTTACAAACCCGAATGAAAAATAAGAGAATAGGAGTGATGGCCGAATTCAAAATATATACAATGACAAAAACTCGAAGCCAAAAAAGAGCCATGTGAAAACTGAGAAAATGTGGTTATGGAATTTGTATGGATCTCTCCTCAATTATCTAACAGTCCATGGAGTGCTGCATCTGAATCCAACCAAATGATTCGGCTAGACCCAAATTTGAGAGAGAGTCTGCCCGAGTATTAACTTGCTGGAATATGTGTTGGATGCTAGAAACATGTAGTCTCATATTCAAGTATTTTATGCGGGTGATCCAATTCATGAGGTTGGGAGGTTGAAATTGTATCACCCCATTAACATCGTCAATAACAGATTTTTCATCCCCGTACACATGGAGGGAGGTCACCTGAAGATTATAAGCCATCCGCAACACACTCCAGAGAGCCATCAATTCTACCTCTGTGTTAGTGCCTGGACCACCGTTCCATAAGCTGTGATACCGATCTTTATGATTGAGTTTAATCTAGGAACCACATCGACAGATGCCCTCCTGCTTTGCTCCATCAAAGTATCCTGTAGGTAGGGCCATTGGGAAAGGTCGAAGATGATGAGAAATATCCCAAAGAGGGAGATATTTGGAAGGGAGACCATTGATCCAGATCATGATAGAGCTGTAAACCTGAGAGAGAACCAACAAAATCCCATTGAAAATGCAACGGTTCCTAGCAAGCCATACTTCCCAAAATAAAAAGAAAGGAAACACTATGTATTTCTGAGGTGCTTCCTCCCAATATTCGAAAACCTGAGTAATATTCATGGGAAACCATGCATGATCAAGTAGATAACGAGAGAAAAAATACCAAATTGTATGTACCTCAAGGGAGGATAGAAATATGTGAGCAACAAATTCGAAATCCAACAAACAAAAAGGGCATTGGCCAGGACCCAGGAGGCCATGCTTAGTTAAATTAGCCCAATTTAATATTTTGTTTCTCCACACTAGTCATCCGAATAAAATGATTTTAGATGGGATAGCCCACTTCCATAATAATAATGATGTTTAAAATGAGCCTTATGATGGTCTACTTATACACATTGATTGTTCACGAGGTGTAGGGGTATGTTTATAACATCACTACCCTTGAAAGCTTTGTCTTGAAAGCACAGTAATTAGAATTTTCTTTAGTTAAGCACATTTTTGTGGTGGAATGAATTTTATCAGATATCTATTTATACTTTGTAGAGGTTTGACTTTGTTTGTCCTTTGAGTGTTGGTGAGGTTTCTTTGCATTTTTTGCATCATAGTCTAAAGTCTTTTGACCTGATTGTTTAACATGAAATCTTTATGCTTATTGGCAATATATTTGAAATACCGGCATGATCAAGAAACTGTTACGGTTAATTAAATTACTAATTAGGTACTACATAAAGAGGATGATTCTTAGAGGGCTTGCCTGGGTGACTATGGGAGCAACCCGAAGGTGGTCAGACAAATCTCTTCTAAGTTACAAAACTGAAGAGAAAAAACTGGTGATGTATATGTGGTTGCTCAACCTGGGCTGTATGGAAAATCTTGGTAGAGAGTGTTTACCTTTCCGTGTCTTCACGAAAGTAGGTTGTCTAGTCATAGAATAAGATCACTACATGTAGGTGATGGTTCTGTAGTAAGTTCTCAGCCTTATCTTCAGAATGGCTAACAGAGAGGATCAGGTTTGAATACAGGATATAATTTGATGAATTTGGAGGTTTAGAGTTAAAGAAAATATTGTGGTGATGTTTGGATGGGTGCTAATTTGTAGGGTTTTCCATTTTTTTAATTTTCTTTGTTGTTATTTCTACCATGCTACCTAGTTGCTTTCCTGTTGCCCTAGAATTTTAACTTTTTCGATGTCTATCTCTCTATTGTTTCTTGCCCCATTTGGTGTCAAAGGCCTTTCATCAAGGACCATTTGGGAATCCAAGTTCCCAAAGGATTTTAGGGATTGAGAACTTCCTTCATAAGTCTTTTTCTTCTCCCTCAACCCTTCAATCCCCCTCCTCTCTCCCTAGAAGATAAATTCCCTTGCTTAAATGGAAAGCAAGTCCCACTCTTTATTTTATCTTAGGGAAAGGGTTTCGAGGGTCACTTCCCACCTATTCATTGACCTATACTCTAAAAGTGACTTCGTAAAATATCGAGACTCCACCCATCGGTGAAAGTCCGTGAAGAGCAAGGAGCCTTAGCTATGGTGACAATGGGCTAAGCCTCCATCGTTTCCCTTGTCCTAGCAGTTTCCCTCTTAGGAACCCCTTTTAGGTCCACTACTAGTTTGAGTGGTAACAAGTTGTTCACAATTCCATTTGTGAACAACTCTTTGGTATGCTCACTTTTGCCATACTATAGCTCCAAGATGAGAAGTCTAGGGATATGGAGGCTACCCTTCTTCTCACTGAATCAATCCTCTACAATATAGTGAACTAGGGCTAGTTGGTTGGCCCACTTGACTGTTACTTTAGTCCTTCAAAGTCTGCGCATACTTAGGCCCTATACACCTGCCCTTCTACCAATTTTGTTGTCCTTCACCAGAACAAGAGTCAGGGCTAGTCATCTTTGACAGTAACCTAACAACCCTCCAACTGTACTTGGACTACCATCAATCTGTCCAACCACAGTCAATTCTTTTTACTGATCTAGGGCCCACAATATTGTCTTCATCTAGGGCTCTTCAAATCTGCCACCTAACAATGGTTTGAGTCCCCTCAATATCACTATTCTTGTGTATCGACAATTTGATCTTTGTTGTCCAATCTATGAACAAATATGAACTACTCCTCTTATCATACTTCTAACAATCTGTAGATGACTGAAATAGGGTCACAAATCAACCACTAACAGTCCATTTACTAATTTTTTATAGGTTTCTTCAAATCTTTGTCTAAAACTCTATGGAAAGTCCACCAAAATAAACTCCTTTGCATGTCAATCCATTCTTCATATGGCACATTTCTTCTGCTCAGGTTCCACCCTCCTTTGGGTTTGTTGTCTCCACACATATTGAATCTGCAAACCATCTTCTAGATCTGCGGTCTTTATTGCAGAAATAAATCTCGCTCTAAGGGTCACAACCCATCTTCTTCTACGCAAATTTGTCATAGTCTTAAGGGCATACCTTATGAACTAAACATGCTAGGAAACTGTCCTAACTAGAGCATTATACTTATGTACTTCTAATTGTTGTAGAACAAACCCTATCCAAACATAGAAAAAACACGTCTCTTGCCTCCATAAGAGACTCGACCTAGCTCATATGGATCCACAGATTCTGGGCATTTCTTTGACTGAATCTTGACATGAACTTTAGATCTCAATGTCGACCCTCAAACTAGGGTTAACTCAGTCAATATTATGCCTGCGTCGACTTCTCTTATGGCTCTAAATTACAGTGCAAGCCCTCCTCCATTTATGTTGGTCTTTATCACAGACCTTGCGGCCTACTAACCACCACAAGGCAAGATGGTATCAACCCTCTCTTCTATTTCATGTAGAAAATCTAACCAACAAGATTCAATCTAATCTTTTAATGTACTAAAACAAGATATTGAATCCTTCCTACAATTTGTGGAAACAAAACATGATCGCACAATCACATATAAGTAAGAGAAAAAAGTTATCAATTGCACAACACAAGATGTATCTGGGGAAGCAACTGCTCAAAACCCTCTATATTTATTTTGTATTAAGTCAAGGAATCATGAAACAATACAATGCTTAATCTCTCTTGAGATTCTCCAACACTTTGCCAATTGTCTGTTGCTGATCTAGGCAAAATCAATCTAATACTTAGCCAATTCTCAGCCTTCCTTCAGCCTACCTTGCGCACGAAATTCCTGTGGAATTATCTCCATATTAATTAGCAAAATCAACCTTCCTTGATTGTGCAATCCATCATGGCATCCCAATGACTTTATAATTTCAAATGGTAAATTTTCTATAAATACAACTGATAGTTATGTTCCTCTGAACTATGTTACAATAAGGATGAAGGGTCTTTTTATTATTTAAAAATAAGATAAAACCCTAAGCAACCAAAACCCTAACCTGAGGAGATGTAACACCAAGCTTTTATGGGCCCCGTTGGGGTTAGTTGGGCAACCAAATTCTTGGGGTCGTAACTTGGTCATATGATCTTCGTTTGATGCACATGATACCTTGTTAGAAATATCTCTCCGAGGACTACAACTACTAATGTGATTTAGATGAAATTTCCAAACATTTCATGCCCAAAAAAATTCATTTGGGGCCTCAAAACAGCTCCAGAAGTTCAGGACCCGAAAATTTGACAAAAATAGTAAATTGTGCTATAATTAAGGAAACTGAAAAAATGAAAGAGACAATAGCGAGGGCCCAAGTGGAATAGGCAGGTGGCCACCAATATCCACCTTGACCACCTTAAATCGAATTTCTTGAGCTAACTCAATCATGATGACTTAGTTAACTAACACAAGTTGTTATGAGACAAAATTACAATTGCTTGTCCAATTTATTTAAGGGAAAAATAAATTAGACGCCTCACATTCCTCACTCCTGGTACATCAAAATTCCTCACCAGTGTGGGTGCATTTTTTTTTTGTCTTTTCTAGTTGCCAATTTCACTGTTTCTTGTTGCAAATTTCAACACTCCCTCTCAACAAGAAATGAATTCAATCAATCCCCATCCGGTACCTTTGGAATGTTCTGCATGCTACACTTCTCTAGTGTTGTTTGTACCTGCAAATGCTGAAATTGAGTTGCCTCCGAACAACTGAATTAGTATAATGCATCTGTAATCAGAGTCTTCTGACTGCTGCTAGGTACTGCACCTATCTAGTACTAGATTCTCTGCGCTACTGATGACATCTGCATCCGTGCCCTTTGAATTGTTGCTAACTCTGATTTGTGCTCCAGTATTTGACATCTGTCACTCCGATTTATGTCTTGCTGACATCTGACTACATCAATCTAAATGATCCTTCCTACTACTATTGTACTGTGGGCTCCTCGTAGCCAGGTTTGATCCATGAGACATGCCATCTCAATGGACCTTGCCCAATTTTTTTATCTTGGGATTATGTCTACACATCACCCCACCTTACACCTCGAGGTATGGTTGGTCCCTCTTCCCATCTGGCTCAAAATTTCCCCTTCATGTAGGTCTTTGCTTGATTGGACGCTTCCACTCGGTCTCCTCTCTACTTCTCCAATTGTGGCAGCTACTCCACAACCTTCTGAGACTGCTTCTCATGAGAATGCACGTTGAGAGGTAATTTATACTCCCTCTAAACCAACAAGTCTCTAAGTTCTTCCTTTCTCCTCAAAGATTTTCATGCATCTGGTTCCTCAAGTACATATAGGTTCTTGACTCGCGCACAGTGTAGTTGTCTCAACGTTACAAAAAGTTTCTAAAAACGAGTTGATTTTAAATCGATTATATCTCCCTCATCCGAGCTCTGATTCGACCGATTTTTTTTTTTCCATTTGGGTAGATTTTCGCAAGGAATCCAAGTAATCTATTTGTCTTTGAAAATTTTACACCAAAATATTCATATATTCTCTGCAAACTCGCCTCCCAAAAAATTCCTTCTCTGATACCATGTAGAAAATCTAACCAACGAGATTCAATTTGATCTTGTAATCTACTAAAACAAGATACTGAATCCTTCCTACAATTTGCGGAAACAAAACACGATCACACAATCACATATAAGAAAGAGAAATAAATTATTAATCGCACAACAACATGATGTATTTGGGGAAAGAAACTGCTCAAAACCCCTCTATCTCTATTGTGTATTAAGTCAAGGAATCATGAAACAATACATTAATGCTTAATCTCTCATGAGATTCTCCCCAGCACTATGTTAATTGTCTCCCATTGATCTAGGCAAACCCAGTCTAGTACTTAGCCAATTCTCATCCTTACTTCAGTGTGCCTTGCTCATGCAATTCCTAGGGAATTAAATCCTTATTAGTTAGGAAAATCAGTCTTCCTTGATTGCACAATCCATCATGGCAGCCCAATGACTTTATAATTGCACATGGGAAATTTTCTCTGAATACAATTGATAGTTATGTTCCCTTTAACCTCTGTCTCAACTGGGTATTCCTCGAATCCGAAATGCATGCAACTATTAATAGTGAATTATCAGTTATATGATTGATCACTCATTGTGAATTAAATCTAATTTAATTCACTAGGCCTCTCACTAGCTCATCACTCAGTTAGAACTAGTTAAACTGATTTTAACTCATTTAATTAAGTTAATTACACTTTCACCCCACTAATGCATCAATTTCAACTAGACACCAAAAATATTAGAATCCCTCTAGATGCCTCATCTTAGACCCTCAACTCGAATTTCCTGAGCTAACTCGGTCATCATGAATTAATTAATTGACACAAGTTGTTATGAGATGAAATTACAATTTATTTAAGGGAAAAATAAATTAGACGCCTCACATTCATCACTGCTGGTGCAACAAAATTCCTCACCAGTGTGGGTGCATTTTTTTTGTCCTTTCTGGTTTCCTATCTCACTGTTTCTTGTTGAAAATTTCAACATTTCAGAATTTGATGCGGCCTTCACACAAAGACACCATTGAAATCACATGCCTAGATTCTCATGAGAAACCTCTCTTAAGCTCGATCTACCAGAAGAGAACCAACAATATGTCATCCTACTTCCTAGCGCAAACCGATCATTAAGGTATGCAACATTATTCTGAACCCTCACATGATGATCTTGCTCTTGGAGGATGATCGTGACCTCCCCTTAGCAACCCTTACTCGGCCCTCGTACTTGACCTACTTTAGGGCTACATCTCTCTTCACCCCCTTGATGTGCCAGATAGTGGGAATACATGTCAAACATGCTAAGATGTGCCAAGTGATAAGGCATGCCAAGATGTGCAAGGATGTGTCAATGCATTTCAGGGAATGTCAAGACAACGGAAGGGAGAAAAAAGTTAAACTACAAGGAAATGAACACATAAGAGGGTTAATAAGCCATCAATTTACCTTTTCCAAGAGGGGCATGCTAGGCACACCAACACTAGGTGGAAATAGGTGCCAAGTGCAAAGTCTTAGTGCATTCTAAGTGCCAAGTATTTCTTTGTTGCTTCTCATCTACTTTCCAACAATTGATCATCACAAATAAATTTAATATTAAACCATGCCAAATCATACCAAGGTATATCAACATATTCCATACATGCTAAGACTTTCCAAGTGCCAACATGTGCCAAGCACTAATATGTGTCAGGGACTAGTGTTATGCATGTTATGAAGTGGAAGGGAATGTTGAAGAGTGATAAGGTGTGCTAGAGAGTGATAATGCATGTTGATGAGTGTTAAGGATTAATAGGAAAAATAATTAAGGGAGCACTAGGTAAAAATTCATGGAAGCTAATGAATATGAGGAACGTGTGCCAGAGACTAGTGTTAATGAGTGTTAGTTGTCATGCCAAGGAGGGAGTGACAAGGTATGCTAAGCATTGGTAAGGCATGCTAGGGAATATCAAGGCATGTCAAGAATTCCCAAAGTGTGCTTGGGAGTTCCAAGGTGTGCTAATTATATCATGTGCCAATTAATAGTGCCAAGATATGCCAATACATGCTAGGTGCTAAGGATATTGCGTTGCACGGTGCCAGGGTATGTCAATATGTGTCAAGGAAACAAAAGGAAGAACCAATATTAATAGGGTTAATAATTTAGGACTTTATCTTTTTGAAAAGGGGCATGCTAGGCACACTAATAATAGGTCCTAATACATGCCAAGTGGCATTGTGTGCCAAGTGCTAATGTATGTCAATGCATTCAACCAAGGTGTTCTAGGGCATGCTGGGGGCTATATGCAGCATGCTAACACATGCTAGGAGAGTTCCATGTTGTGCTAGTGCATGCCACCATGTGCTTAGGTGTCAGTGTCATCACAATATGTTCTAGGTACAAAGATGTTCCAAGACATGTGGGGTGCTAAGAAATGTTAGTGTGTGCTAAAGCATTGATTTAAGGTGTGCCCAGATTGTTGAGGATTGTTAGGTCTTTCTCATTAATATAATTTTCAAAGCTTGATTATGTATTAAATAATAAATTTCCTACACACAATAGTGGAACTTTATCTAAATGGAATTTGCTAGATAATAAACTTAATAGATATGAATCATGTGTTGACTCATAGGAAATCTCTATTCGACTAGTCATTACTTGAGGGAAATGATACACACTAATTACTTCTAAGAAAATTGACTGACCCTAACCACTATGGCCTTTGACATGTTATAAAAAATACTTCACAATAATTGTATTAAATCATTATCTTTTGACAAAAAATATATTAACAGGCACATAACATCATCAAAAACTCATTGGAATGATCAATGATGACGTGCATTTTTTGACCGTCACCAAAAGTAACAAAAAGAGCATTGGTGAGGGTCATTAAAAGTTCTTCACTAGAAGTGTCACCAAAGAGAGAATTAGTGATGGGCCTTTAATGACCCTCACCAAAAGTGTCATTGAAAATTTCTTTGGTGACGGACCATAAAGGACCATCACTATATACACTTACAGTGATGGTTTTTTAATGATCAATGATGACAGACATTTTTTGACCAGCACCAAAAGTAACAAAAAGAGAATTGGTGAGGGTCATTAAAAGTTCATCACTAGAAGTTTCACCAAAGAGAGAATTAGTGATGGGCCTTTAACGACCCTCACCAAAAGTGTCATTGAAAATGTCTTTGGTGACGGACCATAAAGGACCATCACTATATACACTTACAGTGACGGTTTTTTAAGGACCGTCACCACATGTGACATTGGTGACGGATCTTAAAGGTCCGTCACAAGCATGACCCTCAACAATGTGCTTTTTTCTTGTAGTGGGAGGATCGTACAGGTCCAAGTACAAGTGGCTTAAGTACAAAGGCTAAAAAATAAGTGTTAGAAATGCGGAAAACTTAGTGTCAAGGTGAAGATCTCGTATTTCTGATTCCAACGGCGCAGATAACACTCAATTTCGAGTTCGTATGGAGGAGTTAGAGGCAGTCAAATTTTATGGGTTGACTTGGTGATGTGGTAGCTTAAGGAGGTGACAAAATTGCAAAAATATGGCCATCGGATTATGGCCAACCGCAGCCGAATTTCGAGAAAATTCGTGGGATATTTAAAAGCACTCCTTCGGTCAAGATTGAGAAGAATTGGAAAAAAAGGGGTTTGTTAAAAATAAAACAATTTTTTTTAAAAAAAGTCAAGGGCGGCCATGATCCCCGCCCCTGCTCCAAACTACATAACAAAAATATATTATAAAGAGGTCGACGGGCCATTACCCCCACTGGACCCCACGTCACACACGCCACATGAAACAAAAACATTGTAATAATGGTGGGGCGAGGGTTGTCAACCCCGCTGCCCCAACCCACTGTGCCACATCTGTACAAACCGCTGGAGGGAGTTGCGGGGCGTGCTGCCCAATGTAGGTCTGCACCCCCCCCCCCCAAACTTCTTAAAATTAAATGTTGTAGGTTAAAAAAAAAAAAAGAAATGGAAACTTTTTATGGAGGGGACGAGGTTTGACCGCTCGACCCACTCCCTCAATACTTGGATCTCAACCAACTTAGCTAGCGGTTCCCTTGGGGAGTCCGCCCAACCTTCATTATTTAAACCATTGAATTCAGAAGTGTGCCCGAGCATACTTGGAGTGGCACACTTACTAAGACAAAGTGGAACCTTGAGTGCCTTGCAGGAGGGGGATGAAACCATGAACTGAGCTCATTTTCAAAGGGCCCATATTTGTCCAGTGTCAGAATCAGAAAAACTTTATATGGATTCTGCACCTCTCAAAGACACGAATCCAATGGTGTTCTTCGTTTCTTCATCAGAGGTCTCCAATTTTTAGGCACTTTCAGCTATGGAGGTATAAGGGTGTAATTTTGCATTGATTTTTTTACTTTCATTTTATTTTCCACTTAATGAAAGAGGGCCTCCCCAATGACTGAGCAGGGCCCGAAGACATAGTCCCTCCCAGATGAACTCCATTATCAAGTTCTTGTCTTCTTTGCATGATTTTATGTGCTTCTCTCTTCTCATGTTTATGTGCTTCTCTCTTCCCCTTCTCATTTATTTAGTCTCTGTGGAGAGATCCTGCATATATCTAAAGAGAAGTGTGGCAAAACTTAATCCTTCCACCATTGAAGACTTCTTCTTTTTCTGCTTCTTCTTCTTATTCTTTTGATGTCATGAAGTGCCCACAAGCTGAGCCAAAGATCATGCTCTGATACCACTGTAATATTCCAAAATGGAAAAGATAGGAATATAGAACATCTATAGCATTCCAAATAAGAAAAACAAGAATATAACACTAAAATCTGGAAAATGTCGGAAATATGCTGCCACATCAAGACATTATAACCATGAGAAGAAACAACTGAGTTATATTATTATAAAAAACAACAAATATAAAGTACACAATGCTCCAAATAAGATGCGCTCAAGCCAACAAGCAGTGGTTGAAATACACTAATGAAAACTAGCACTGGAAATGTTGTGCTGCTACTGCTGATGTTGCTAGAAACTACTGCTACTCGGAAGAATAACCATGTGCAGGAGGCTGCTGGAGTTCTCAGAATGGTCTAGTATTTTAACCACGGATTTTACTCACACAACCTAGAAAAACCCAGAAATGGTTTGGCCAGATTTTAACTTTGGATTTTTTACCCTTTTTGGGTTGCCAACTGTACCCCTGCTGTCTAACTTACGCACTCCTCAAATCAGCTCAATAACTGAAGGATTTTTCCCTTATCTTCATCTCCAAGCTAGAAGTTTGAGATCTAGTGCCTCCTTCCTCTGCTCAAGTTGTAGTTGCACACTGCACAACTACTGGAATGAACTGCACTATCAAGAGGGATGAAGCTGTAACTTGCTGCTAGTTGAAGGAATGTCGCTCACAGCTGATGGAATTAATATCTCCAAAGTGAGCGGATGATCCCTCATAGGATTCCAAGCTGAAATACTTGGAACTTCCTTCCTCCACTAGATGTACCTGGCTGGACTGCGCAATTCCTAGAGGAACTGCTACTGCATGGAGGTATAAACTGATGGCCTGACGTTGGATATCACAATGCTACTCCTGGAAGACTGAAATGGAAGCACAAGATGAAAGGATGAACCCTCCACCAGTTTTTTAGCTGAAATTCTAAGGAATACCTTCCTCCTCTCAAACCCTAAGACAGGAATACATAATTCATGAAGCTATATATGCAGAAGAGAGTGGCTGAATGTGGAACCCATGCCAGATGATGAATGGCTACTCAAAATAACCTTCCCAGAGTAGGCACTTGAAATCCCCCATGGGTAAGGGTGTGATTCTCACTCGAGAACACCTGTGTACTAAACAACACAACATACTTAGCTAAACAACTGAAGCGTGCAAACGAATGTCAAACGAAAATACAATATCCAATTCCAGACTCATTTGCTTTGTTTCCCTCATCTTCCTTATATGTTTGTGAGCCTTCCCTGGCCTTTTCTCACCACATAACTATGCTGCACATGTGGACACTAGTCTCCATGAAGACTGCACAATCTCTCCATGATCTCCATGATCTCTGCATTTACTTTCCACTCCTCCATCATGTGTGAATTTAATGCACCACTTCCTCCATCACTGTATCATTAATTCTCTATGATATTACTTTTATTCCTCCACTATCTCCACTATCTCCACCATCTTCCTCATTATTCTCCATAATCTCCACTCTTCCTTCATTAATGAGTTTCTCCACTACTCATGATGATCATCTATTATATACTATCTACTAACCCACATTCACACAACAAAAGTGGATTTTATTCATCGATGGGGTTTATGGGCCTCTCCACCCTTCTATTTACTTAACTAATTAATAAAAGTAATAACTCTAATATTCCAATTAACTGGTGGAAAATTGGGAATATTACAATGAACAACCTTAAAATAGAGGTTGGGATTAGCACTTCTTCTAGTGAAACCCAACTTCATTAGATAGCTGTCAATGTGAGCATACCAAGATCGAGGAGCTTGCTTCAATCTGTACAATTATTTATTCAACCTAAAAACATGTGTTGTGCGATCTTCTAGTTCAAATCCCTGTGGTTTTTCCACATAGACTTCTTCCTGTAACATACCATGGAGGAAGGAAATCTTTACATCCATCTGATGAAGTTTCCATCCTTGACTAGTAGCAAGGGAAAATATCGAGCGAATAGTTGTATATCGAGCCACAAGAGAAAATATATCATCGTAATTTTCTCCTTCTTTCTAAGAGAAACCACGATCTATGAACCTTGCTTTATATTTTTCGATGCTACCCTCAATTCCATGATTGATTTTAAACAACCATTTTGAAGTCACAACAGACTTCCCATATGGTCTCGGCACAACATCCCACACATTGTTTTTCATGATCAATTCATATTCTTCGACCATGGCATCCTTACAAGATTTCTCTTTGACTGCTTCTTCAAATGAGGATGGTTCAACTTGTATCATGGTACTCATAATTGCAAGATAAACCTGATACCTGCAAGGTTTCTTACTTTCTCTGAATTATCGATGAACGAGAATACTCCTTCCACTTTTTTCCAGAGTGTAGCGAAGCCAAAGAGATCTTTTCTTTGAAGGAGGATCACTAGGAGGTGGATCTAATGGATCCATAGGTTCCATGGGTATATCAACATTTCCTGACTTAGAAATAGAAGGGTTATCTAGAATATCCTTATCAACATCATCTTCCTTGGGAGGCAAAGGAATATCTCTTGCTTTAAAAAGCGTTGCATCTTCATCAAAGGTTACATCTATGCTAATTTCAACCTTCCTTTGACCAGGAATGTATATTATGTAAGCCTTGGAGTTTTCACAATAACCCACAAATATTCCTTTTCTATCTGTAGCTTCTAGATTATTCCTTTTGTCTTTCGACACATGAAAGAATACAGGACATCCAAATATGAGAAAATGACTGATTTTTGGCTTGTTACATGTGAAAATTTCTTTTGGAGTTTTATTCCTCAACGCTTGATGAGGTACTCGGTTTTGAATATATACAACAACATTTGTTTCTTTAGCCCATAGGAACTTAGGTACCTTCTGATCATGAAGCATAACATGAAAATATTCCAATATCGACCAGTTCTTTCTTTCAGTAAGGCCATTCTATTAAGGTGTATAAGGCACCATAGTTTCCTTCTTGATCCCTTCCTTCTTGCAGAATGATATTAATTATTTTGACATGTATTCTCCTCCATTGTCAGATCTGAACACTTTGATCCTTTTCCCAGATTGATTCTCGATCAATGCTTTAAATTCCTGAAATTTGTCGAAGGCTTCATCCTTGTGCTTGATGCAATATAACCATCTCTTTCTGGAATAATTGTCAATGAAGGTAATGTAATAGATATGGCCACCAATAGAGTGCATAGGAATCATACCACATATGTATGAATGGATGAGATGGAAGATGTCATATGTCTTTTTCTTACTTTTTAGGTCCTTATATTACTAGTGTAGTCCTTATTGTTGTAGTGTAGCCCCCTTACTGTTATTGTTGTACCCCTATAGTCCCTGTTATTATTGTGCCCCATAAAACTCCACTATTGCTATTATTTGCCCATATATTATTATTGTTAGGTGGGCTAGGATTATATTGTGATGCCATAGACTCATATATATAGAAAGGAGGTTTTGTCATTTGAATCATCCAAGAATTGTTCAATTATGTAATGTAAAGGAGGTTTCCCCCTCGAAGTGGCTGATTTCTAAGGCGTTGATCTCTCTTTTCTTCTATTTTTGGAGTTTGTTTCATAACATTTGGTATCAGAGCTTTGGATTCTAGGGTATCGCTACTTCAAACAGGTCATCGTGGAATTTTATATATAATTTTTTTTCTACGAAGGTTCAGATAATAAGCAAAAACCCATTTGCGAAGAAATCCTGAGGAAATTCGTGTAAAAATTTCAGATGTTGGTTTGCAATATTTTCGGAGATATGATCTGTTGAAGTTAGCATTTTTGCAGGCTCCCAAATTTCATCTCAAAGAGGTGACCTTGGGAAAATCGTCATAAGTCTCTCTTTGAGCATTGGATTGGAATTTTTTAAAAAGTGGCCAAAATTACACAGACTTTAGTTTTTTGTGTGTCAATGTTAGAGCTAAAGGAGGAAAAAGTGACACATGGCATGTCGTACAAGTTATCTCTACTGAATCAGTCCATAATTAGGTCATTGTGGGATATTGGGCATAACTTTGTCTTGAAGAATCCAAATTAGGTTAAACATTTGGCATTGGAAAGAAGACTCAGAGAACTATCATGAGAAACTTCCAATATCGACCAATTCTTTCTTTCAGCAAGGCCATTCTGTTCAGGTGTATAAGGCACAATAGTTTCCTTCTTGATCCCTTCCTTCTTGTAGAATGATATTAATTCTTTTGACATGTACTCTCCTCAATTGTCAGATCTGAACACTTTGATCCTTTTCCCAGATTAATTCTCGATCAATGCTTTAAATTCCTGAAATTTTTCGAAAGCTTCATCCTTGTGATTTATGCAATATAAAATGTCTTTCTGGATATTGTAAATGAAGGTAATGTAATAGATATGGCCACCAATAGAGTGCATAGGAATCAAACCACATATGTATGAATGGACGAGATGGAGGATTTCATCTGTCTTGTTCTTACTTGTTAGGTCCCTATATTACTAGTGTAGTCCCTTATTGTTGTAAGTGTATCCCCCTTATTGTTATTATTGTACCCATGTAGCCCCCATATTGTTATTATTGTGCCCCATAAAAGACACTATTGTTATTGTTGTGCCCTTACATTATTATTATTAGGCCAACTAGGATTATAATGTGACCCTATGGACTCCTATATATAGAAAGGAGGTTTTTTCATTTGTATCATCCAAGAATTGTCCATTTATGTAATGCAAAAGAGGTTGACCCCTCGAAGTGACTGATTTATAAGGTGTTGATCTCTCTTTTCTTCTATTTTGGGATCTAGTTTCATAACATTTGGTATCATAGTTTTTGATTCTAGGGTTTTGCTGCTTCAAAAAGGTCATCGTGGAATTTTTTCTATAAATTTTTTTCTACGAATATTAAGAAGCTAAAAATAAAACCCATTTGCGAAGAAATACTGGGGAAATTCATGTAAAAAATTTAGATCTTGGTTTGCAAGAATTTGGAGATATGATCTATGCAAGTTAGGGCTTTTGCAGGCTCTTGAATTTCATCTTAAAGAGGTGACCTTGGGAAATCGTCATAATTCTCTCTCTGAGCATCAGATTGGAATTATATAAAAGTGTCCAAAATTACACGGACTATAGTTTCCTTTGTATCAATTTCAGAGCCAAAAGAGGAAACAATGACACGTGGCACACTGTATAAGTTCACTCTACTAAACCAGTCCATAATTAGGTCATTATGGGAGATTGGGCATAAATTTTTCTTGAAGAATCCAAATCAGGTTAGACCTGTGGCATTGGAAAGAAGATTAAGAGGGATACTGAAGGGTTGAAGATAAGATATCGGGGATCCAAAATTACAGAGATACATCAGTTTCAATATCGAGCTCCTCAAAAGCAAGAAAAAGGAGTGTATTTGTTTTCAAATTGCATAATTCTTGTTTGAAAAATCATTTTGAAGTGATTCCAAGGGAATATTAAAGCATGGATATCAGTATTGGGTTCTAAAATTCCCCCTAAAAAGAATTCAACACCCATTAAGCCCTTAGAGGTCTCTATTATGACTCATGAAGAGGAATAAGTGCAACATGATATATCAAAATTACAGGAGCAAGCGCAACAACTTTCACTCTCGCAAAGAGCAACAAAAAATGAAATGGAAGTTTTGAAGAAAGGTGTGGAAGCTAATATGGATGGTTTAAAGAAAGGCATGGAAGCTAATATGGATGGTTTCAAGAAAGAAATGGAAGCTAAGATGGATGGCATGGAATCTGACATGGAAGACATGAAGAATGATATAAATGCAGAAATGGAAGGTTTGAAGGAAGGTTTGACAATGTTGATACAAGAAATGATTCCTAATGGCGAAATGGTAGTACATGAAACTCACGATGAGAACAAAATAAATTTTAGTCGTGATTTCATAAACTCTAATGTTGGATTGAAGACCCACCATATTACAAAGATGGGTATAAGGAATTTTGATGGCAAGGATCCCATAACATGGATACTACATAGGGAGAAATATTTTGATCTCCATAATGTTGAAACCACACAAAAGGTACGCATTGCAACTTTACATTTAGAACAAAATAAATTTGCATGGTATCGATGGCTTTGCTCTCGTAAAAAAAATGTAACTTGGTAAATTTTTACAAAGGAAATGATAACACATTATGAGGATAAAAAAATAAACACCTTCTTTAGCCAATTGATAAATCTCAAACAAAGGGTTCAATGGTGGAGCAAATTGAGGACTTCCAAAAATTGAATATATGGGTAACTAATATTCCAGAGGAACACATGATTGATGTCTTCATAGGGACTTTAAAGGATAAAATCCAACATGAGGTTGGCCTTTGGGAACCTGATTCATTGGAGAAGGTATTCAGGTTGGAAAGAAAAAATGAATGTAAATTTATGGCAACAAGGAAGCCTACCACTAAAATATATAAAGATGGATGTGTTTCTACTCGTAGACTTACACAACCTACAAGGTTGACACCACAATAATTGGAAGAAAAAATAAAAAAAGGGCTTTTCTACAGCTGTGATAGAAAATACACTAATGGTCATAAGTGTGCTAAGAAGAAATTATTTTTCATAGATTGTGAAGAGGAGGAAGAAAATGAACAATACAATTCAAAAGAAGAGGATATACACCAGGAACCAATCCTAGAGAAAGAATAAACGATATTGACCATATCCTGTAATGCATTGGTAGGAATTACCACTCCTCATACTATCAAGATAGAAGGAAATATCAAGAAGAAAAAGGAAATAATGTTGATTGATTCAGGTAGTACCCATAGTTTTATTCATTTTAAGGTAGCCAAAGAATTGAATTGCTTCCTATACCCAACACCAGGGTGTCAAGTGATTGTTTCAAATGGAGGGACTATAAATTGCTCTGGAAAATGCCATAATATCAAGCTAACTATGGGGGAATATGTATTGACTATTCCAATTCTTTCTATTCCAATGGGAGGTGCTGAGGTTGTCCTAGGAGTATAATGGTTACAATCTTTGGGGACAGTTTTTCAAGAATTTTTCTTGAAAATTTTTTTGGAAGGAAAGGAAGTTGAATTACGGGGTATCGGAGGGAAGTCAGGAAAGATAATAAGATCTAATTTCATGATAGAGCTTATGAAAAAGAAAAACAAGGCGTAATTGCACAATTATTCTCACTAGAAGTTCCAACATCAAAATCATCTTTTTCTCTAGATCTCCAAAAAGTCTTGGAAAATCATTCCAAGGAGTTTGAAACTCTAAAAAGGGCTCCCACCTGTTCGTGATCATGATCATGCTATTCATTTGATTCCAAGAAGTGTTCCTCCAAACATTAGGCCTTACAGATATCCTTATGTCCAAAAGAGCGAAATTGAACGTATGATTGCAAAAATGTTAGAGGCTGGTATAATTCAACCTAGTCAAATTTCTTTCTCTTCTCTAGTAGTATTGGTGCACAAGAAGGATGGATCATGGCGCATATGTCCAGATTATAGTGAGCTCAATAAGCTCACTATTAAGGATAAATTTCCCATTCCTTTGATTGATGATTTATTAGATGAATTACATGGAGAAATTTATTTTACCAAGTTGGATATTCATTCAAGATATCATCAAATTAGAATGAAGACTAAAGATATTCCAAAAAAAAAAAATTGAACTCATGAGGGTCATTATGAAATTTTGGTCATGCATTTTGGCCTTACCAATGCACCTTCTACATTTAAAGGGTTTATGAATTCCATTTTTAAACCCTTCCTTAGAGAATTTGTGTTAGTATTTCTTGATGATATACTAATATAAAACAGGTCTTGGAAGGATCATGTTCAACATGTTCACAGGGTGCTCAAACTATTGGAGGAGAAACAACTATATGCAAAAAACTCCAAATGTTTCTTTGGAGTAAAAGAGGTAGAATATCTGGGTCATATTGTATCTCATGAGAGTGTTAAGGTAGACCCTAACAAAATTAAAGTCATTAAGGAATGGAAAATCCCCACAACCATAAAGCAGTTGTGAGTATTTCTCGAGTTAACATGGTATTATCGCAAGTTTGTTAAGAATTATGGGAGAAAAGTAGCACCTCTAACAACATTATTGAAGAAATATGCATTTTCATGGACTCCTAAAGCAACTAAGGCCTTTGAACATCTTAAAGAGGCAATGTGCCTAGCACCGGTCTTAGCTATGCCAATCTTCACAAAAAACTTTATTGTGGAATGTGATGCCTTAGGAAATGGAATTGGTGTTGTTTTAATGCAAGAAGGAAGACCCATTGCTTTTGAAAGTTTTCCAATCAAAGGAAAGTATTTACAGAAAGCTATTTATGAGAATGAAATGTTGGCAATACTACATGCACTAAAGAAATGGTGACCTACCTAATGGGAAGACACTTCAAGGTAAAAAGTTGAGACATAATAAAGTCACAATAACCATGTCTTTGTCAGGTACATTATCTCCAACCCTCAGTAGTTGATATTTAAGGTGAGAGATCCTCATAATGTAAGACTAAACAATATCACCTTTATTCATATTCACTTCCTTAAGTTGGTATTTCAATGTAATAATCTCATTCAAATTGTTAAATTGACACATTCTAGCTATCTTATCATACATATCTTCCGACTTCTTTAAATTCCCAACAAAAGCAAGTGATCTTGTAACCCATCAACTAATATTTTGTTCGCTTTGGACTCAACTTTCTTATACCCGTTCTTGATGATGGCAACGACATCTTCTGAAGGTTCGAGCATATTTCATTGAATGTATTCCAACATCGTTGTTGTCAGCAATAATCTCTAATCTAAATTTACATGCAACAAAGTTTGAAGCGTCACCCAGTTTCTCATGCTCCTTGAAGGTAGAGGAAGGCATCTCGACCTTGGATTGTAGATCTACTTTCTGATAGACTTGTAGATCCGCTCTCAGATAATGCAGGTTTCACTGCTTGTCTCCCTCTTGGGCTTGTCCTTCACCTTAGCTCTAATACCATGTTATTTTTTCAATATTTCTCTATGTTTTATTAGTTACTTAAGCTCAAATTAGATTTTCATTAACAGTGTATTCAGATCTATGCAATATGTATAGCCATAAACTGTAACTGAAGATATAAAAATGCACACAATGATAGATAAGACAATATCACAAACATGAGACTCAAAGATTGGTCCAAGACCAGGGAAAAACCCCACTATGGGGGAAACCCTTTAAAATCTTCTTCTTTTATAGATTTTCTTCAAAATATTTTAGCAAAGAGTACAATGAGCCCAGTACATGTATACAATGGAAATAAACAGATCTGATATGCGGATTTATGGATCTACAATAACAAAACACGAAACCAATAGTAAGTGATATCAGCTGCCTAGATGTAGATCTGGATCTAGAATATTGTCAATTACTATTTTTATGCATATTTGACTGCGTGACAGATGAGTGATGGTGTTGCGTAAATAATCGACTGAGATTCAAAATCAATCTGCCTAGTAATTCTCTGAGTTGCAACCTTAACATGTGTGTAATATTCCAAAATTTGCAAGCAACAAATTGGAATATTGATTTTTTCTTATATCATCTAGGAGGTGAATAAAATGGGTAAAAGGCCGATGAGTAGGAATAAAATCCCTCATAGTGTGAAAGGGATCTATGGAGTAGCTTAATTTTGCACCTTCCAGTGTGAAAAGGGGAAAATGCATGAGGACAATGTCAAGTTTGACCAAGTCAACATCGTTGCCTAAGAGGGTGTGGCTTGCTTGGGAAGACAACGCAGTTTGAGAGGGAGAAAGATTCTTTGTGGAAGAAACCCTAGTGTGTGGGTTCCAGGGCAAAGAGACATTCACTTGCATAAAAGGAGGAGGAGGCAGCCATAGTGGGACATGTTTGAATATATAATTTTGTTCTGGAAGAATATTTGCATTCTCCGACTGTTCATCTAAGCTGCAGTGCTGTTTAGCACGAAGGATTCCTATTTAGGATTTAATCTCCTTCTTGAGAGGCCTATTGAAGGATTGCACTTCATTTCTCCACATCTTGGCTCAAGGCCAAAGCCACTTCCATCAGTCACTGTGTTATTTCTACTGAAGTATAACGTAGTGTTGCTGGGTGTTGCAGTGGAGGGTTCCACAACACCTTTCCTTGGCTCATATTTCAGAGGAGGGGGCTCCTATTCCTTTGGGAGGTTAGTGAAGGAGGTTTCAGAGCTAAGGAGTGTGAGCATGCAACCACACCCTATGGTACACAACGCAGTCACATGCCTAGGATTGCCAGAAGAGAGATGGAAAGAGGAGAAGAGGTTGCTAGGAGGAAAACTCTTAGTGATTGCTTGAAGGAGTATGAGTCTCAAACTCAGAAATTCCGAGATCATCTCAGTTTTTCAGATTTTTCCAAGATCAAGGTGAAGGGAAGAGAGCAACAGTATAGATTTCATCTATCTACCTTTGAAGGTTCACCTGTATGTTCAGCCAAAGCTTGGGTGGAGGAGTTAGATACCTTCTTGCAGCAACACCAAATTCTTGAAGATGAAGGCATCAGAGTTGCAGCGCTACATATGAGAGGTCAGGCCTATGCCTGGTGGATCTTTGAATCCTTTTCTTTAAATATTGTAAACACTACATCATATGCAAGTTTCACTAAGACATTAGTGAAAATATTTGATAGAAGGATTCATGAGACACACATGGTGGAGTTAAACAAGGGAACTCAAACAAAACCCTTGCATGAAAATGAAATTCCACTTCAAAAAACCATGGAGGAGGCTGAAAACTTGCACCATACCTTTTCGGAAGAAAGTATTTCATCTCACACCTTTGAGCAAGGGAGCATGGAGATCTCTTTTTCAAAAGGGATTGAATCATTGGGAAGTTGCCCATTCATGTTGCAGATATTGAGGGCAACAACGCTATCTCATCTAGAGATTATCTAGTGCCTGATGCAGAGGAAGGAGGAGCTCTTGCTCCAAGTAGAGGCATTCTTGCATCTTTGCAAGGAAGTCCCAAGGATCTCATGTGTGGAACTCATGTGCCATTGTTGAGGAGGTGTGGAACCATGGAGACACACAGAGGAGGTAGGGAGAAGACCCAACATCATGAGATAAGGAGTACACATCCCTATTCATTTATGGAGGTTGTTACACCTATGAGGGAGTCTGGATTGTGCAGTGAGAGCATGGGCAAGTTTGTCGATTCATATATGCAGTCATCTCTTGATGATAATGTCTCATTACATGGATACATTTCACCGAGGAGAACACTGGATCAGCAGAGGAGGATGGATGCTTCACCTGTTGGGGCACCACTCATTGATTTTAGGAGGGTAGTGACCTTGGGAGAGCTGGGTACAATGCTGAGAGTCTTGGGTATACTCAAGGAGGAGAGAGGAATTCTCTCAACATCACTTTTACCCACTCACATTTCAGATTTTGCGTTGTGGCAGAAGCAGCAAGGGAAGGATAACAACCTTCCAACTTGCATCTTTGACATGGGAGATGTCAAAGGAGAGGGAAACCATATGATAGATGTTCTTCATGAGAGATCATCAGCACTATCAATATGGAGGATAGATCGATATTGGAACTCCCAGCTGTTAGTGGAGTATTCCAAGGATCTTCATGCTTGTAGGATATTGGATGGCCAGTTGCATTTGGAGGAGTATTCAGTTAGAGATGGGGTCATATTATATCATGGTAGGATATTCTTACTTGGAGCTTCTAAGCTCAAGGATAATTTGCTACAAGCAGCTCATGAGGATTTCCTTTTCAGCCCCACTTGTTCTATGAGAGCATACCACACCATCATGGAGGGGTATTTTTGGAAGGGTTTTGAGGAGGAGATATATCAGCATATGAGGAGATGCATGGATCATGTGGAGATGGAGGAGAGACATAACTCTTTGGAAGAGTTAGCACAACCACCTCTTTTCTCTTTGAGGATGAGAGGAGACTCATTTATGAGCCACTCCCTTTGTATGAGCAAAATATATGGTAAGAGTATTCATTGTTGTTTACATGATTATTTGTATAATGTATATATGCATCCCTTAACCATACCCGTGTAGGATGATGCTCCAAGGAGAAGCATTCTTTTTTCTAGACCTCACGGTTTAGCTGAGGCCATAAGCATGATTAATGGCCATTCCTTATGAGGACTTGGGGAAGAGAGATATTGTGGAGGATATTCTCATGGTACACCTTGCATCATTCACTTCCTCCATACTTATGAGGAGATTGGAGAAGCAGGAAAGTGGTTAAGAAGCCACACATTTTATCAGTCTCTCTTGCAGTTGAGAGTCAAGATGCGTTGGTTGCACTTGAGGGACCATTTTCCTTCTCATTTGTTACATATGGCAGCAAGCATGATTCTCATTTTTGCTCCCTATGGTTCTATTTTTTCTGTCTTCATGAGGAGCATGCTTGGGAGGAAGACACATGGGGTGAATGTGTCCTTTGAGGGAGAATCATCCCACACTTTTTGCACTACATCTTCTAAAGGGAACATGGGAGATGATATGGCCACTAGAGCAACACATTTGTTTCCATATGAGGTGAGCCATATGATGGATGAGATTCCATATGATGATGACTTCCAACTCATCATATATGGGGATAATTGGGCCAACATGATTTGTAGCGTTGGAGGAGAGATCTTTGGAGATCTAGTCCTCATCTTGCCACTTGAGGGAAACCTTATTACAGTCCAAGATCAACCAACACTCTACACTTATCATGAGTGGAGAGATGGACAGTGTGGGGTAGATTATATTGTCTACCATATGCAGATTTTCATCCCACCTACTTTATCGGAGCCAAAGGTGGAGGACAGTTTTTAGGGGTTACCTAGTTGGGAGGTGACTCATTTTGCATGGCTAATAGCTTGGGGATGGAGGATCCATATGGGAGAGATAGTTCCCATTATATTTCATATCCCATTCCATAAAGGGACCTCTAGGCATCACTTTGCTATCCTCTTGAGTATTTCACCTTTACATGATGATGGCTTGATAGTTGACTTGCATACTAAGGAGGAACAATGTGGGGACTTGATTGATGAGATATCATCTCTCTCCTTGGAGGAGATCATCATACATGGATGATACAGGGAGAGGTGGAGAAATAACTTAGTCTATCCTTGCACTTGCTTGAGGAAAAACAATCTTTGAGAGGGGAGGGCTGTAATATTCAAAAATTTGCAAGCAGAAAATTGGAATATTAATTTTTGCTTATATCATCTAGGAGGTGAATAAATTGGGTAAAATACCCATGAGTAGGAATAAAATCCCTCATAGTGTGAAAGGGATCTGTGGAGTAGCTTAATTTTTCACCTTCCAGTGTGAAAAGGGGCAAATGCATGAGGACAAGGTCAAGTTTGACCAAGTCAAAAACACTGCCTAAAAGGGTGTGGCTTGCTTGGGAAGACAACACAGTTTGAGAGGGAGAAAGATTATTTGTGGAAGAAACCCTAATGTGTGGGGTCCAAGGCAAAGAGACATTCACTTGCATAAAAGGAGGAGGAGGCAGCCATAGTGGGACATGTTTGAATATATGATTTTGGTCTGGAAGACTATTTTCATTCTCTGGCTGTTCAGCTGAGCTGCAGTGCTATTTAGCACGAGGGATTCCTGTTTAGGATTTCCTCTCCTTCTTGAGAGGCCTCTTGAAGGATTGCATTTCATTTCTCCACATCTTGCCTCAAGGCCAAATCCACTTCCATCAGTCACTGCGTTATTTCTGCTGAAGTATAACGTAGTGTTGCTGGGTGTTGCAGTGGAGGGTTCCACAACACCTTTCCTTGGCTCATATTTCAGAGGAGGGGGTTCCTATTCCTCCGTGAGGTTAGTGAAGGAGGTTTCAGATCTGATTTTCATATCTTGGCATCAGGCCAAGCATCTCCCATCATAGACAGCGCAGTCCCTTCTCTAGATTGCGTTATTCCTGTGAGTACCTGCAATGGGGGTTTGCACCATCATCTTGGAGGAAGAGATCTTCAGGGATAGGATCAGCCTATCACTTGAGAGATACATTGGAGGAGATTTATTTTATATTGTACATCATCTTCAGCCATCTCCAGTTATTTTCTGAGTTACAGCTGCTACCCAGCAACTCCGACATTTTTGCAGATTTTTCATTTGTATCTATATTGTAGCCAATCCTCTTAAGGAATGTTGTATTGTTATTTTTAAGGGTTGAGAGCTTGATCCCCCAAATTTCTTGAGCTGATATTGTCATATCATTTTATTCTCTATTAATTTTTTGCAGTGTCTCCAATGGACTGCTTTATTTTAGCCTTATGACATTTCTGCATAGTGGTGTTTCTCTATTGTCATGTACATGCCTCATTGAGGCTTTCATTGCCTAGCTGGAGTGATTGATTCCTCAAAGTATTGTATACCTTTTCTGCTATAATACCAAAGGAAAGGATATTTCCATATTCTTGTCTCACAACCCATTAAAATAATTTTGATACTCCATTGTATGCTCATACATTGTTGTAGTCCCTCATTGGGCACTTTTTGGGGACAAATAGGTGTGGGGGATCTGTTTAACCCACCTAGAGGGATTTCTTTTGAGCCACCTCTTGGATTTCAGTCTTATATGCATTAATCTAAGGGATCCAGGTCCTGGTTTCAAATCCTGTAGCAACCATTCCTGGAAAATGCGTTTTCCAGTCATGCCTTGCTAGCTGTTCCAGATTTGGAATATTACAATGTGTTAGGCCCCAGAATTGTCATATTTAATTCACATTATAACCCTATGCTTACTCATTATTTTCATTGTTATTACTATCATTTTGCGCAATTGTTGGGCTAGTATCTTAAACTTGGAGCATGATCAGGTAATTGTTCAATTTTTTACCTATTTCCTGTATTTCGATAATATTTGCATCAAAATGATTATTGATGATGATGCTTGTGTTGTTTCAGGAAGGCGTATGAAATCATGATCAAAGATACACATGAATCAACAATTAATTGCACCAAGTTCTGTTCCTGTACCAACACTCCTACATTAGCATTCTTACACCAATTTGGGGCTTCGACATCTCGACACACTTGCGGGGAAAACCAAAGATGGTTATTGGAAAAAATGATGTTATAACGACTTCCCATGAGTTGGATGCACCTAGGTCACATGTGTGGGTCTCTAGAATGCACCCAAGTCTCACATGTGTTGGGTATGTGTTATATTCTTTCCACGATCAGCCCCACGCGATGTATGTTGCGTCGGGCATAGCTGGGGGGTCATGAGGGGCGAAGCAGTCCCCATCGTTGGGGTCCGGGGCAGCGCCCCGGCCAAAATTTGTTTTTTGTGCGGACCCACTCATAGGCAGATCCGTCCATGGTTTTGTGCATGGTTTTGCACATGGTTTTGGGGTACGATGGTTTTCGACTTCGGCTTTGTTTATCCGGTTTAAGGAACTATTAATATGTTCTAACTGTACAATATCAAATGCAGTGTATGTTTTTAAGACAAGTATATATGTGTTAAATACCAAAAGGAATATAATGAAAATTCAAATGTCATCCCGATTTGGGATCCAGGGGAAAATTTCGTGTTTATTTGTTTTATGTTTTATGCTCTCGCTATTGTTTATTTTCTTCTCAAGACCCGTGTAGATACCGTTCGTTGTTAAACCATTTGGTATCGTAGTTGTTTCTGCCCAAGGGGACGCCCTTGTCGTTGAGGGTTTTTGCTCTCGTTTTCGTGTAGACCCCCCGCGGTGGGAGATCTGCGGGATCGATTCTTGCGGTGAAAGAAGAAGGCGAGCGGTGGAAAGATAGAGATCGAGAAATTTAATGGTCAGAGTTTTGAGTTGTGGAAGCTCAATATGGAGGATTTGCCGGTGGATAAAGATCAGTGAATCGTCGTAGATACAGGTACTAAACCAACAACAATGTCAGATGAAGACTATAAGAAACTGAATCAGAAGGCTAAGAGCACAATACGGTTGTGTGTCTCAGATTCAGTATTGTTGAATGTATTTGGGGAAGCTACGACAAAGAATTTGTGGGAAAAACTTGGGACTTTGTACCAATCTAAGTCTCTGGTGAATAAATTGTTCCTGCGGAAAAATCTGTATAACCTGAGGATGAAGGATGGAGACTCGGTGACAGAGCATATGAATGCCTTCAATACTGTGGTAAGTCAGTTGTCATCTCTTAATATTAAAATCTCAGATGAAGATAAGTGCATTATTTTGTTGTGTTCTCTACCAGATTCGTGGGACAGTCTGGTTATTGCAATAGGTAGTAATACAACTACCTTGAATTTTGATGACATTGTCTCAGCCTTGCTGTCAGAGGAAATGAGACGGAGAAATATGGAGGGTCAGAATGGAGATGCCTTATCTGTACGAGAAAGGTCCCAGAACAGAAACAAGAATAAGGTTTCGAGTGGGAGATTTAAATCTAGAGGGAGATCTAAATCTCTCGGAAAGTTTGTAAAGGTGTGCTGGAAATGCGGAAAGGAAGGACACTACAGAAAGGAATGTAGATCTAAAGCTCCTGAGAAAGGAAAGGGATCTAATGAAGCTCCTTCTGCAGAGGCAAAAACCACCTTTGATGAAGGTGGAGATGTGTATTTGGCTTCTTCTTCAAATACACATGTAGATCATGAGTCATGGTTGATTGACTCAGGTGCATCCTTTCACTTCACTCCCCATAGGGAGTGGTTCTACGAGTATGAGAAATATGATGGTGGTGATGTCTTCCTAGGGGATGATAGGAGGGCTAGAATCATCGGACGTGGAAAGGTCAAGCTGAAGCTGCAAGGTGGAAGGATTAGAACACTTCCTGGTGTTCTGCATATTCCTGCATTGGCCAGAAATCTGATTTCTGTAAGCAAGATGGATGATGCAGGTGTAAAAAAAGTGTTCGAGAAAGATGCCTGCAAGATGGTTCGGGGAGCACTGGTATTAATGCGGGGAGTTCGGACTGGAAATTTGTGTAAGCTACAAGGTAGCACTGTTATTGATAGGTGTAACAATTCTATGGTTCCTGAAAGTGGAGCGGAAAGCCTAGCTGTCTTTGGAGAAAAGACCATGTTATGGCATCAAAGGCTTGGACATATTGGAGAGAAGGGCCTTCGGATACTGCATAGAAATGGTATGGTAGAAGGTATGTCTAATTTTTCTCTGGATTTCGATTTCTGTGAACATTGTGTATATGGGAAGCAGAATCGGGTGAGTTTTCCTTCTGGTGCTAAGAGGGCGAACAAGATATTAGAACTTGTGCACAGTGATGTGTTTGGGCCTGTGTCAGTTCCATCACTGGGAAAGTCCGTGTACTATGTTTCATTCATAGATGACTTCTCAAGGAATACATGGATATATTTCTTGAGGAAGAAATCTGAAGTCTTTGACAAATTTAAAGAATTTAAGGCTCCGGTGGAAAACCAGACAGAGAAGAAGATAAAGGCGCTGAGGACAGATAATGGTGGGGAGTTCTGCAAGAAGGAATTTGAAGAGTTCTGTAAGAAGTGTGGTATAGCACGACAAAAGACTACTCCATACACACCTCAGCAAAATGGAGTTGCAGAAAGAATGAACAGAACACTGATGGAAAAGGCAAGAAGCATGCTCAGTGGTACCGGGTTAGGACAAGAATTCTGGGCAGAGGCAGTGGAGACTGCATGTTACTTAGTTAACAGATCACCTTCATCAGCGTTGGAGGATAAGACCCTACATGAGGTATGGACTGGTAAGAAACCCTCTATTTCACATCTAAGGGTATTTGGATGTGATGCATATGTACACGTTCCAAAGGAGAAAAGGACCAAGTTGGACAATAAATCTGAAAGGTGCATCTTTATTGGGTATAAGGATGGTTTAAAGGGTTACAAGCTTTGGAACCCAGAAACAAGGAAGGTTGTGTACAGCCGAGATGTGGTGTTTAGAGAAGTGAAAGATGTTGTTAAACATGAAGTCCTACCAAAGGAACCCGAGAAGATAGAGTTTGAGCTAAAGGAGGATGAATCAGACTCTACAACAGAAGAAGACTCAGAAGATGAAGAGCCACAAACTCCAGCTTTGAGAAGATCAGTTCGGGAAAGAAGGCAACCAGAAAGGTATAGTCCATCTTCTTTCTGTTCAGGTTTTGCCTTAACTATAACTGATGATGAACCCGAAACTGTCAGGGAGGCAGTAGATTCAGAGGATGGAAAACTGTGGAAGGAGGCCATGGTTGATGAAATGGCATCCTTGCACAAAAAACAATGCATGGGATCTGGTGGAGTTGCCGGCTAGAAGGAAGCCCATTGGGAGAAAATGGGTGTTTAAGAAGAAGATGAATGTAGAAGGCAAGGTGGAGAAATACAAAGCTCGATTGGTAGCGAAAGGTTATTCCTAGGTGCCGGGAATTGATTTTGGTGATATTTTTTCTCCTGTTGCCAAAGTTACTTCTATTAGATTACTTTTATCTGTTGCTGCTGCATTTGATTTTGAGATAGAACAGATGGATGTGAAGACAACATTTCTTCACGGGGATCTAGAAGAGGAGATCTACATGAAGCAACCCGAAGGCTTTATGGTGAAGGGTAAGAAAGAACTGGTATGCAGGTTGAAGAAGTCTCTGTATGGGTTAAAACAGTCACCAAGGATGTGGTATCAGAAATTTGATACCTATATACGGGGACTTGGCTTCACCAGAAGCAAGGAGGATCACCGTGTTTATTTTAAATTAATTGGTGATCGTGTTATTTATTTGGTCTTGTATGTGGATGATATGTTGTTGATTGGAAATGACAAAGAAATTATCCAAGATTTGAAGACCCAACTGTTCTCCAAATTCGACATGAAGGATTTGGGTGCTGCAAACTATATTTTGGGCATGGAAATTAAGAGAGATCGGGCAAAGAGGAAGCTCTGGTTAAACCAGAGGAAGTATGTCGAGACTATATTGCGGAGGTTCAATATGCAGGATAGTAAACCGGTGAAGGTTCCTATTCCTGTAGGTGTAAAGCTGTCTGCTGAACAGTGTCCCAAGACACAAGAAGAAGAGGAGTATATGTCCCATGTTCCATATGCAAGTGCAGTGGGTAGCTTGATGTATGAAATGGTCTGTACTAGACCAGACATTGCACATGCAGTGGGAGTATTGAGCAGGTTTATGTCAAACCCAGGGAAGGAGCATTGGACAGCAGTGAAGCGGGTTTTCAGATATTTACGTGGCACTAGTGATTATGGCTTGTGCTACCAGGGAAGACCAGGATTGGAAAGAATGTTGGACATTCGTGGTTTTGTCGATGTGCGCATCGGTCGAGTTCCGATCTGCAGATCTACAAGTGGGTATGTGTTTAGCCTATTTGGAGGCGCAATCAGTTGGATGAGTAAAAGACAGTCTGTAGTGGCTCTTTCAACTACAAAGGCAGAATACATAGCAGCCACTCATGCAAGCAAGGAAGCAGTTTGGTTGTAGAGATTTTGTTCAAGTATGGGGTTGGTACAACAAGCTATAAGGATAGACTGTGATAGCCAAAGTGAAATTTTATTGGCTAAGAACCCTGCTTACCATTCAAAGACAAAGCACATTGATGTTCAATATCACTTTGTTAGGGATATGGTTGAGGCTAAAAGGGTGTTGCTGGTAAAGGTGGACACTTTGAAGAATGTTGCAGATGCATTGACGAAGTCTGTGAGCACTCAGAAGTTCTCTTGGTGTAGAGAAACAATGGGTGTTGAAGAATTGGTCAAATGAGTAAGCTCTCCTGTGGCCCCCCGTGGAAAGAAAACAACAAGTGGGAGAATGTTGGGTATGTGTTATATTCTTTCTACGATTAGCCCCACACGCTGTATGTTGCGTCGGGCGTAGCTGGGGGGTCACGAGGGGCGAAGCAGTCCCCACCGTTGGGGTCTGGCGGATCCGTCCATGGTTTTGCAGTATGGCTCTTTGCACATGGTTTTGGGGTACGATGGTTTTTACCCCCTGTTGTAGATCCCAAGCCAAGGAAACTACGGTTATGTTTAAATCTGGTGGTTAACGGTGTGATTGAAGCTATGTATGCCTTACGTACATACATGTGTTGTAAACACTAAAAGGAATATAATGAAAATCAAGCTGTCGTTCCGATTTGGGATCCAGGAAAATCGTGTTTATTTGTTTTATGCCTTATGCTCTCGCTATTGCCTATTTTCGTAAGATCTGCGGCAGACACCCCCCGTCTGTGGTTAAAACCTACAACATGTGGGTCTCTGGATTAACTTCGATTTGTGTGCAACTAGAGGTGAATATAGAAAATCAGAGCAGATGGGTTTTTTAACAGTATAAAAAAATAATCTAGAACCTGATCTGTTTCCCAATATTCAAATTATTATAAAATTTACACGCATGTCTTTGAAGCAGTTTTATAAAAAAAGACGCTTTTTTTAGAATTCTAGGATATTGGCACAATTTTCAAATTGCCAAGTTTGACCTCTATTTTCGTGCAAATGGAGGCAAATCTTGAAAATAAGAGAAAATGGGTTTTTTACCAGTATAAAAAATTATCTAGAAATGGAACAATTTCCCAAGAATCACATTATTCTAAAAGTTGCACGCAGGTATTTGAAGTAGTTTTATAAAAAAAGACTTCTTTTTCCATAATTCTAGGATCTTGCCCAAATTTTCCAAAAAATGGAAAATTCATATTATATCTACATTTTCTTGATGGGAAAAAGTTTGTACTAGTCTTCGATTGATGGAAAATAGTTGGGATTCAATTCCTCATCTTGTTTTGTAATGGATTTGTTGGCCTAAAACCAAATTTGTATCATGAAATGTATAAAAAGAGAGTTATGGCTCCAAGCGTAGGGGAGAAAACCATTTCTTTGTACCTTAATGTTGTTGAGTTGAGTGTTGGGGGTTATACCCCCTTCCATATGATCAATTTGAGGCTAGAATACTGCAGAAGTTGTAAAACACTGAGATTTTAATTTAATGCCAGGTTCATGCGTCTCTTATGTATATTTTCTGCATTATTAACTTCGCTAGCATAAGTTAAGAGTTTTCCTTAAAGGGAAACGAGCTGGTTGGCTAGGGCCCAACCAACCCAGATCGTTCTCTCCATATTTTGTAGTGTGTTAGTTCTAGTTATGCTGGTGTGAACAGAGTAATTTCGTTTACTTGTTTGAGCTTGCAAATTGGTGAAACCATTGTGAATTTTTTCATGCATAATCTCAGATATTAGGATTCATTGTGTGTGTGTGTGTGTGTGTTGGGCTGATTTTTATTTTAAGTTCTGTCTTTTAATTCTTCCTAAAAGCATCACATTGTTCTTTCCTTTTATGAGATATTTTTGAAAAGTTAAGTTTGGTTGTAAGTTTAACGATTTAAGTTGATTCATTTTCTTACAACATAACATGGCCTTATATGAATACAAGTTCTGGTTACATAATGATAACTCTGTGCACGAAGTTAAAACTGTAACGATCTCCTTACATAACGAAATATTATTGGGTATAGTAATCATTTATGGAAATTTTTATGGGCTTAAAGTGATCCAAAAATTGCGGAAGTAGATCGTTCTCTAACACGTGGCACGATTAAAAATGGGTATTTAAAACAACATGTTAATTTGGTGTTCCCTCAAGCACGAATTAGTTCACATGTGTAGGTTAACCATAAAGAAAATAACACAGATAATCACAAAAAAATCAAGAAGAATGACTCCAAGCTTGAGAAAGAGTTCACCCCTACTGGGCTACGTCTCTGGGGCCTGCTCAAAAAGCTAGGCCGATCATATTTCAGTATTTAAAAAGAGGTACATCAGTTTTCTATTTCCAATTATGGCTATTTCATTTGTGAGAAAATGTTCTCCTACGGAGAACTCTCCCAATATAACTTGACAATCTGCAATCAACATGTCATCTACAACAAAACAAAGAGTCTCCTGCAAGGACTCTGAACGTCAACTGAAATTGAGCAATCATGAATCAACAATACATCATTCAACTACTCGTCTCAACTTGAATTAGAGAGACAATAGTTCATGCACTGACTTCTGAAGAATTAGTTGCTGCAACTGTTGAACATACTTTTCCAATGAGTTCGGAGCACACCAAAAACCCCCGTTTCGATTCTTCAAGTGCCCAATTTTGCTTTCGTATGACTCTGGAATTCCATTTACAAAATGAGCTTATAACATGGCTCAGACCACCAACTTCGAGCTGTGATCCTCACAACTCCCTTCTCATTCTGATGGTGCAATGGATCAATACCTTCTAGCTCACAAAGCTAGACTTCAACACCACTTTGGGCTTCACTTGCCTCTGAATTCAAATGGATTGTTTTCTCTTTGGTGCATTGACCACCTTTTATAAGGTTTTTGGAACTCTAATTTTAGAGTTTGGCTAACAAAATTTTCCATCTTAGCAATTTTTTATAACAACAAGGTTTAATGAAACTCTAACTTAAGAGTTCAGGTGTAACTACTTTACAAACACGGTAATTTGTTTGAATTTGGTGCAACCTTATGGTTTTAGACTTTGCAACCACATTAATATGGCGCATACCATATGACATCAATGTTGCAACTGTATAGATTTGGGTGCATAAACTATATCATATAGTTTTTTGCCACCTGAACTATTTGGTATTACCCAAAGTCTAAACATAGACTTACTCTTGCGCGGTGGTATGATATAACATTTTGTGAACCTTCTGACCAAACCATATCATATGGTTGCAACAAACATTAAATGTGGCATATATGTTAAAGAATGTTTCCATACCATTAACTCCTACAAATTTTAATCTGTTGAATTTTCTCATGGAATCAAATATGCGTCAACGTTTTTGCATTACGTTATTGGTGCAATACTTCGCCAATTGTGTTGTTGTACAGTCTCCGCATTGAGTTGGCCGATCACATGGCATTATGGTTACCAATATTAAAACCATGTGCCATAGTTATAACAAACATAGGCTTAGTGGTTTATGAATCGACTCCTGTGGGTATATATGGGGCAAACAATTAACACCATACCATATTAAATCCATCAAACTTGGTGGATTCGAACATATGGTTGTAGACTTTGGTATATATTCCACCCAAACCATATGGTTGCAATAATTCTGCACTAGCGTGTTGATGTCGTGGCACACGTACTCTGGTGGTGTTGTGGCATATGACATGAACTCCACATATTTTGGACTATGAATGCATCAAACTTCCCACAGATATACTACATCAGCTCTGCGTGTCATATGATGTTATAACAAACTCCCCGACAGATAATGCATGAAACTCCGTGGCATGATCCTGTGGCATGTGACTTGAACTGTGGACTTACAATTGGAGTTAACACATGGTGGTTATGTCATATACGTTGACTATGCTAAAATTTAGAGCGGTGGATAACTCTACACCATTTTAGTGGATAGTGCTGATAGTCTTAGACCTTGGGTTTGGTGGGGATGCCAAGTGTAGCGGGCTCCGCCAACCTTTTACCACATATGCCATAACATAAATTTTGAAAATTTCTTGCCACCATTGTAAATGAAACGAAAACAATGGTCCAACAATTTGGATTGGAGTTTTTTGATGCTAGGTCGTGTGGTCAAATCTCCTGGAGGCCCTGTACTCATAAAATTTTTTAGCATGCCATGACGAGGCCACGTGGAAGCCAATCATTGGCCCACATGGCACGCCATTATTGGTTAAATTAACATTCAACTAACCAATCATAAATTTGAAAATTTGATAAACCAGAAGGAGCCACTTGGTGGAATCCAAGCACACTAAGTGTCAATGGGAACCATGAACTTTGACCAGCATAACCATGAGTTGACTGCTAACCTTCTGAAAGTGACTACCACTGGCGTTGACTTTGAATTTTTTACCTGTTGGAGGAAAAATTCAAAACACATTTTCATCCTCATACTAAGGCCATTTTTGAAACCAGATATACCACTAGAATCAGCGCGACGAGCTCTTCTTCTTGGCACTAATTTCATGAAGATATAAAATTGTAAAATTATGAGCATGTCAAGAACTGTTGCTATTCGATACCATCTTGGTCTTCAAACATTACATAGAAAACTTCGACTAGACTAAATCAATATCCATCCTGGATCATACCTCCCAAAAAAAGGAATTTTTGGACCTCTAAAGGTTTATTACAATCATGAATTTATTAAATTCAAGCATCAATATAAAAACCATCTAGACCCTATTACAGACTCAACTAGGCCTATTGATGTGATGACAATTCATAGACACACATATGAAATAAAATCTTCCCAGTTCCAAGTAGGAGAATTTTCTGGAGACTTACATTCTTCTTCTCCAATTTTCTTCGCTTCCTCCTGTCCTAATTCTGCTGGTGTCAAATCATGTGGTAGCATAAAACATGTGCTCTTCGAATGTCCTCTCAACTTACGTTATGGAAAAACTCTTTCTCTTGAGTTTTTATTGGTCGTCATTTTGCTGGACCTTTAATTCCCAGCTCTGCTTTGATTGTGTTGAGTCTTTGTTTGACTGAAACAAAGCCTTTCCCATATGTTTCTTCACTTGTAGTGCTACGTCATCCTTTCGCAGACTACTCCTTGCAGCACACACATTTTTTTGTAAACCTTCTGCTTCCAGCATTCCTCTACACAATGTGTGTTACTCCCATGGAAAAAACATGGATATATCATTTTAATGACTTTCATCATAAAAAATTTATTGAATGACTCACCTTCCAAATCATTGCTAGAATGATTCATTTGTTTACCTTTGCGGTCCTGAATATTCTTTGGAATTAGCTCAGGATGTAAGGACCAACAACAATCTACTATGTGACCTTTCTTTCTGTAATAGTCACACGTTTATTGGTCATATCCCAATCCTTCATATTTAGGCCTTTCTTACACTGATATTGGCTGGAGTCTGCCTTGTCCTTGCTTTTCGAGACCTTGTACTTGTTGATAGCCCATATTGTTCATCGAGCTCATACCCATTCCTTTGGTATGCTTCTCGAACATTCCAATATCATGTTTGCTGGAAGCCTCATCCTTATTTTATTCAAAATAATTTCCTAACGATGCTTGTACATAAGGGAATTCCTATGATGGTGAGGAAAACGTACCAATGGCTTCTTCCATTGACTGTTCCTTTGGAGTGGCATATAGAGATGAAATTTATTCATCTTCTTGATGAAGTGGCGAGACTTCATTGACTCCTACAGTGGATGGAATTTGAATAAAGGGACTTCCCCTCTTTCGATTCTTTTGCAAGGCTTCAATCTTCACCTACAATCTTTTCTTGTCTTCCTGCAATGCTTGCACCATGCATCACGATGCAACGTTATCCTGTTGATATTTATGATTTAACTCTTCTAGTTCTTCACACAATTGTATCTGCTTCGTGCTTTTACCCATTTTTGTACTTTTGTGAGAACCTACTCTGATACCAAAAATGATCTGAAAAATTGTGGAAGTGGATCATTCTCTGACACTTGGAAAGATTAAAAATGGGTCTTTAGAGCAACATGTTAATTTGGTGTTCCCACAAGCATGAATTAGTTCACATGTGTTGGTTAACCATAAAGAACACAACATAGATAATCACACAAAAATCAAGAATAATGAGACCAAGCTTGATGAAAGAGTTCACCCCTCCTAGGCTACATCTCCAGGCCCTAATAAAAAGGATAGGCTGCTCATATGTCACTATTTAAAAATAGGTACACAAATTTTTTGTTTACAATTGTGGCTATTTCCTCTGCGAGGAAATGTTCTCCTACAAAGAACTCTTACAATATAACTTGAAAATCTGCAATCATCGTGTCATTTACAGCAAAAAAAAGAGTCTCCTGCAAGGACTCTGAACCTCAACGGAAATTGATCAATCATGCATCAAAAATACATCATTAAATTACATGTATCAACTTGACATGGAGAGACAAAAATTCATGTAGTGACTTCTGAATAATTAGTTGTTTCAACTATTGAATAGGCTCTGCTGATGAGTTTGGAGTGCACCAAAAACCCCTGTTTCGGCTCTTCAAGTGCCCAATTTGGTTTCTGTATGAATTTGGAATGCCAATTACAAAATGAGTTTATAAAATGGCTCACACCACCAATTTCGAGTTGCGCTTCTCACAACTCCCTTATCGTTCCGATGGCGCAATCGCTCAACACCTTCTGGCTGACAAAGCTAGACTTTAACACCAATCTAGGCTTCACTTGCCTTTGAATTTGAATGGCTTGTTTTCTCTTTGGTGCATTGACCACCTTTTATAAGGTTTTTGGAAATTTAATTTTGAAGTTTGGTTAACAAATTTTCCATCTTAGAAATTTTTTATAACAACAAGGTTTAATGAAACTATAACTTAAGTGTTTGGGTGAAACTACTTTACAAACATAGTAATTTGTTTGAATTTGGCGAAACCTTATGGTTTTAGACTTTGCAACCACATTAATATGGTACATACAATATGAAATCAACATTGAAACTGTATATATTTGGGCACATAAACTATATCATTTAGTTTTGCACCACCTGAACTATTTGATATTACTCCCATGCGATGTTATGATATAACATATTTTGAACCTTCTTCCCAAACCATATCATATGGTTGCAACAAACATTAAACGTGGAATATATGTTAAACAACTTTTCCATACCATTAAACCCACATATTTTACTCCATTGACTTTGATTGGGGCATCAAATATGCATCGACGTTTTGGCGTTGTGTTATTGGTGCAATACTTTTCCAACTGTGTTGTTGTACCATCTCCGCGCCGAGTTGGTTGATCTCATGGAATTATGGTTACAAATATTAAAACCTCGTGCCATAGTTATAAAAAACATAGGCTTAGTGGTTTATGAATAAACTCTCGTGGCTATATATGTGGCATACAATTAACATCATACCATATTAACTTCATCAACCTCGTTGCATTCGAAGATATGGTTGTAGACTTTGGCATATCTTCCGCCAGAACCATATGGTTGGAATAATTTTTTGCTGACGTGTTGATGCCGTGGCACACATACTCCGGTGATGTTGTGGCATATGACTTAAAATTCACATATTTTGGACCGTGAATATATCAAAATTCTCGTAGATATACCACATCAGCTCTGCATGTCATATGACTGTTATAACAAACTCCCTGGTGGATAATGCGTGAAACTCCATGTAAAAATATCGTGGCGTGTGACTTGAACTATGGACTTACAATTGGAGTTAACACATTGTGGTTATGTCATATTCGTTGACTGTGCTAGCATTTAGAGTGGTGGATAACTCTACACCATTTTAGTGGATAGTGTCGATAATCTTAGCCCTTGGGTTTGGCAGGGTTTCCAAGTGTGGCGGGCTCTGCCAACCTTTTACCAAATATGCCATAACATAACTTTTAAAAAATGCCTTGCCACCATTTTAAATAAAATGAAAGTCGTGGGTCCAACAATTTGGATTGGATTTGTTTGATGCTAGGTCATGAGGTCGAATCCCCCGAAGGCCCTGTACTCATAACAAATTTTAGCATGCCATGAGGAGGCCATGTGGAAGCCAATCATTGGTCTGCGTGGCATTCCATTATTGGTCAAATTAAAATTCAACTAACCAATCATAAATTTGAAAATTTGAAAAACCAGAAGGAGCCACTTGGGGGGAGTCCAAGCGCGCCAAGTTTCATTGAGAACCATGAACTTTGACCAACGAAACCATGAGTTGACTAATAACCTTTTGACTTTGACTGCCACCTGTGTTTACTTTAACCTTTTTACCTCTTGGAGGAAAACTTCAAAACACATTTTCTTCCTCATACGAAGGCCATTTTCGAAACCAGGTTTACCACTAGAATCAACGCGACGAGCTCTTCGTCTTGGAGCTGATTTCACGAATATCTGAAATTATATACTTCTGAGCATGTCGAGAACTATTGCTATTTAGGACCATATTTGTATTCAAACATTACATAGAAATATTCGATTAGAATCAATCAAGATCCATCCTGGATCATAAAGGTTTTCTGAAATTTATCTTCCAAGCAGAGCATATTTATTATCGTGACAAAAATATGAGGAGGGTTGAGTTTTGTCTTTTGGATAACGTACTTTCATTCCAGCACAAGAGTCTTTTCCTTTTTGCTATTGTGATAACTTCTTTTAGTCTTGTAGTTATTTGTATTGAATGCTTACTTTGGATTGGGATTCTTTGTCATTAACGTTCAAGTTGAATTTTTTATCTGCTTTGTTCATTTCCAGTCTACTAGTCATAACACATTAATACATGAGTGAAGGATGATTGAAAGTAAGTCTGTTCTAGTGCAGGAATAGTGAGTTCTTAGTACAGGAACAAATTTTCAAGTTTAGGAACATAATGTTCAAGTATAGGAACATAATGCTCCAGTATAAGAACAAAGCATTCCAATACCAGAACATAGTATTTTAGTACAGTAACAAGGTCATTTCGGTACAGGAACATAATTGTCATAACATAAACATACTCATTATGTTTTCCTAGTACATGAATCACAATATAGGAATATATTTACTTTTCTAATATTTTGAGTTTTGCAATTGATTTATTGAGTGGCATGAATTCTAAGTTTATTTATTTATTTTAAGAATTATTTTTTCCATTAAAATATTTAATTTTTATTTTCTGAGTGAGATCCCAGTTTCCATTGTGGTGTGAGTAGTTTCTACACAAGTTAGGGTTTTTTTTCTACAAGTTACTAGATTCCTTCTCTGACATTTCCAGTGTTGTACCTAGAAGTTCACGAACTCCCAGATTGAAAATTAAATGTTGGTTCATTAATATGCCATATAATACACCCAAGAACACACCCAACCCATGAATTTTGGGCTTTGAGCCGCTACCACAACACATTGATCCTGTAGCTTAGGGTCTGAACACCCTGGAACCCTATTCGTGCCCTTAAGCTTTCAGGCCAGTGACTTTAGGAGCTGAGCCATGACCCCAACAAGCCTAGACCATGGCTTTGGAAAAATAGAGCCACTACCTTAACTCTTCCTGCCTCGACCCTTGCCCAAAATACCCAGATCTGAAATTTGCCTCTGCTCGTGATCCCGATCCACTGTGCAAGCCTCTTGCGATGTATCTGTGAGAGCCAGAAATAGAAAATACGACCAATAACCAAAACAACACAAAGAAGATCTCATGAGCGAATGAATTCAAATGAACTTGGGGTCTCTTCTATTTATAACTTTGTGAGGGAATGCTTGGGACTTTGACCAAATCAACATGTGGTTAGGCCAACCCATAAAATAATAAAATAAATCATAACTTAACTTCCACTTCACCAATTAGGACAATCTATAGACTGATTTTGATCCTTTCAAAAAGAGGAATCTAATTAACTTATTATTTTAATCATCTTAGCTATCCAATATGGAATTTGACTCGAGTTGAAAAAATTAACAAATCCCATACTAAGTATCCATTCAAATTTCCCAGAAACAATGCCATCCGAATATCCCAGAAACCAAGCCATCCAAAATCTTAGAGTCATTTTAGCCATGCGAATTACCAATTGAGGATAAATAGGAAATATATAAAATTATTCTACTGTGAAGGGTCATGAAACTTAAATGAGCCGACATGAAGCTTTGAATTCAACCTTAGACATTTGATTTGAATTTAAAATAAAAATAATTCCCCTCAAATACAAAGACATAATTCAAATTTTATTTGGGGCATAATGAAATTTAATTGGGGTAGAAAGGTTTCCATATGGAAATTATTCCAGAAGTTACCTTAATTTTAACATAGTGAACAAAATTATGAAAATGGAACCAACTATTCACCAGGGTTTCTCCTTAATATGGTTTAATTTTCACTTTATGAAGCCTTACAGAAAACACGTTATAACACAAATTCCAAATTGACCTTTTTGAGAAATGAATTCTGGAGCATACAAAAACCCTAAATTCCTTGGAGCATATCTCTAAAATTATAACAAAACAAGATCTATAACTTGGATTAGATGTTCACATCAATTTCACCTAAACATGGTCCAAGTTTCAAGGTCTAAAGCCTCATAGAAAATAATTATGGAAAAAATTTTGAACTAACCTGTTTGAGACAAAATTTAGGAGCATTCAAAAACCTTGACTTCATTGGACAATATATTTGAAAATATATGAACCAAGATTTGAAACTTGAACAAGAGATTGCTTGGAATGTCTTCTCAATTTTCTCTAAGTTTCACCATTTGAAACCTCCCAAAAAAAAGTTATAGTGAAAATTCCCCGATGACTTGTTTGAAGAAACAAAAACCTAGGAGCAAGAGCTTTGATACCAGACGTTAAGTTCCTTTCACCTTAAAAATGATAAGAAACCAATAATTACAATCCAATTCAAGGGGGAAACCTCTTTTTACAATAAATATAATGAACAAAAAAATATTTGATGATCCTAAGACTAGGTCTCCTTAGTGTATATATATATATGAGACAAATGATACAATTATAAAATGGGACAATGAGGGGTTCTGGATTACATAACAATAAAACAATATCAATGTAGTCACTCAATAGTTAGGGCTTCATAAGGGCTTTTGGGTTATCATGGGGCTTATATATGGCTTAACATTTTCATGTAGATTTTGATGAATTCAACTTGTTAACACAATCTGGGCATCCATATTTTGGTGGTACTTTTCCTAATCCTCAAGCATCATATAACTCTCTTCCTAAGCCACATCCCAACATAATGGATATTCTCAAGCCCCATCCACCACTGGAGAAACAAACTCAATAGTGTGATGGATGGAAATCCAAACCTGTTAGAAAAACTTTTGGTGTTACTCAATGGTTCTAAATTTCCAAGCATGATATCCCATCACCTGTTATAAGCTCACATATCCCATCTGTTGTATCTCACATTGAGCATAATTCCAGACAAGATATTTTGATTGCCCCTAACTATGCAGAAAAAGGGAAACAACACGCAGTTTCCTATCCTATATTCTCATTTACATTAGCCACTTCAACTCACTCACATACCAACATAACTAAAACTGAAGATGATGGAAGAGGAGAGATCTCCTTCCTGGACATGCATCCAAAGATATTTTGACTATGAAATTTACTTGAATTTATGGTTACTTAATTTTTAGACTTTTGATAAAGACATGTTATATGACAGTGGTATTATTTTTGGTAATGTTGCTATTTTGGGCATAAGGGAGTGATCTAAGTTGGAATATTAGTGTTTGATGTGCTAAGATCCAATTCAAAATATAAACAAAGTGCTTCAGATTATGAGGTTAATTGCAAGTTTAACATGAGATTTTATGTGAATTTAATGAGAAAATTAACATAAACAAAACATTGAACAACAACATCTAAGAGACATGAACATCACCATAAACAGTAACACAACATCACACTATGAAGGAGTTCACCTCGCTTGGGCTACATATCCTTGGTCCAACTTACAATGGCTTGGCCCTCTTCTATTATGCTAAAAATTGTGATTACATATGTTTACAATGCTCAAACAACTCTGAAATATGTTCCATCAGCTCTAGAATGCCCAAAAATTCCTGTGTAGCCTCTTTCTGCATTGAATTTGGCCAAAAAAATGACTTAGTTATGACTTCCCCAAGTTTTTGCACTATTCGCTCCACATTTTCCCCAAAATCCAGAACCATCCTACAAATCATCTTGGAATTCAGCTAACTGAGTGCCAATTTACCCAAAAATAGGGCAAAATTATTGACGTGTCAATTTGCCCAATAATGCTTAGAAATCATATTTCAAACCATATTAGATATGGTTAGTAAACTATTTTTTTATATAAAAAAACCTACACAGTTTGCTAATCATTGACCTTAGCATTTAAGGTGGATACATGTTCGTCGGCTTGAGTGCGATTAGGGTTGACGGCTTGGCACCCAATGGTTACATTAGTGGTCTCAGCAGTGGACACATGGCGCAGATAGGAACCATTGGTTACATTAGCAGTCTTGGCAGCAGACACATGGCATGGTGGACACATTTTTAGATACCAAAGGATGTCTATGCTAGATGGTTTATCAGGCTATAATCAGATACTAGTGCATCCATATGACTAAGAGAAAAATGCCTACACTATGCCAAGGGGGACATTTATGTATGCCAAAATGCCTTTTGGTCTCTTGAATGCAGGAGCAACTTTCAAAAGGGCGATGGAAATTGCATTTGCTGAAGAAAGGGATAGGTTAGTGGTGGTTTACTTCGATGATATCACTGTATTTTCAAAAAAGGAATAAGAGCATCTCAAGCACTTGGAGAAAATTCTACAAAAATGTAGAAAATTTGGTATTTCTCTAAATCCTAGTAAGAGTATTTTTTCTTTAACCACTAGAAAATTATTGGGACACATAATATCAAAATAAGGAATAAGAATTGATACAAGTAGGGTAGTTTCCATATAGATGATAGATTTTCCAAGAAATAGAAAAGAGATTCAATCATTTTTAGGCAAGGTAAATTTTGTTAGGAGATTCATTCCTAATTTTGCATAAATAGTTGAGAATATTACTAAGATGCTTAGGAAGGATTATGATATTAAATGTAAAACAAAGGCAAAACAATATTTTGAAGATATCAAGAAGGCTTTGGTGCTTATAAGTCTTGTTTTTCTAAGGATTTTCTGGTTTTTACTTTTGCTTCTAAAAATACAATTGTGGGAGTGTTATTGAAGAAGAGGCAACAAGGTAATGAGAAACCCATTTTCTTCCGTAGGACAATTGCAAATTCTGAACTAAAGTACAACATTATGGAGAAACAAACCTATTCTCTAGTGAAGGCGCTTAAATATTTCAGAATCTATATTGTACATTCTCACATTGCAACTTTTGTGCCTAATGCTGTGGTGAAAGACATACTGACTCAAGTTGATCCAGATGGAAAAAGAGGTAAGTGGATTGCCACTTTGTTGGAGTATGATATGGAGATTAGGCCTACCAAGTTAGTAAAATGGCAAGGGTCGAAGAAGTTGATTTTGCCTAGATATGAATTTCACTGTAAGATTTTCAGAAGTTGTTGAAGAAGAGGAATTAATCCCTGTAGAGGAAAAAATCATTATATATGAATGATACAGGGATGTAATTTTTGTTGTGTAGCATCACAAGGCTCCTCTTGAATTAACCAAGTACAAATCCAAATTTGTGAAGCTGAAGTCTCTAAGGTATTGCATTCTAAACAAGAATTTATATTGGAGGGATATCAGTGGGATACTCTTAAATTGTTTGTTAGAAGATGAAGCTGAGAGGGTAATTGATGAATTTCATAAGGTTGATTGTGGAGGTCATAATTATTGGAAGGCTACTGCAAAAAATATACTTAAATCAAGATAATATTTGCCTTCTATATTCAAAGACATCTTCAAAAATATTGTTACCTGTCATGAGTGCCAATTTTTTTATGGAAAAAAGAGGCTAATTCCATTACCTCTGAAACCCATATTTGTAGAAGCTCCTTTCCAGCAATGGGGATTATATTTTATTGGAGAGATACACCCTGCATCCTTAGGCCAACATCTATGGATATTAACAGCCATTGATTACTTCACCAAGTGGATTGAAGTTGTCCCTAAAAGGTAAGCTACAAACTTAGTCATCATTCATTTTCTGGAAAACAATATTTTATCAAGGTTTGGTTGTCCCATGAAAATTATTACTGACAATGCTCAAGCTTTCAATTCTAAAAAGTTGATTAGTTTTTGCAATAAATACCATATTACTCTTGGTAAATCCACAACATATTACCCTCAAGGTAACGGCTTAGTTGAGTCATATAATAAAAGCATAGTCAAAATCATCAAGAAGGTTTTGCAAGAAAACAAAAGGTCACATCATTTGAAGTTTTAATTTTCTTTATGGGCTGACAGAATTTGTACCAAGAGGTCTATAGGAAGATCTACTTATGAGCTGGTATATGGAACCAGAGTGATCTTTCCAACCTTCCTTGGAGTTCTAGTGATGAAATTATTGCAGGGGTTGGAAGAAGAACCAAATGCAATCCAAAGAAGGATAAATTAGCTCATTTCTCTATAGGAAAAAATGAAGGAAGTGTACACTAATCATCAATAGTGACAAAATAGAGTTAAAAATAATTTTAACAGGAAGACAAAGGAGGGGAAAAATTCAAAGTTCAAGATGTGGTTTTGAAGTGGGAGGCCATGATTGAAGATAAAGGGAAGCATGGAAAATTTGACAATATCTAGAAATGACCTTTTATGATAGCAACATATCATGGGAACAACACATCTTACTTAAAGAAATGAATGGGAAACTGTGTGAAGGAGGACATGTAAATGGAAGGTTTATAAAACACTACTCTTCCTAATTCATTATGCTGAAATACACATCACTGTATATATTCCATTCTCTGTTATTTTGTTCGCAAATAAAGGTGATATTATCATCAAGTTTGAGCCCGAGGAGAAGGCCATAAAATCTTGAAGAAGGTTTCATCAAGTTCATAATTTTTCAGTTTTCATGTAAGGCACTGGAGTTGCTGGTTATTTACTGCACCACAGGGGCACAACACCCCCAGTGGAGCCACTATTATCCTTGATAACAACTAGGTTTGTCTAAGTTTGTCTTAGTTAAGTTAGGTTAGGTCATTAGGATGAAATAAGGTCATGAAGTTCATTAAATTTCAAATTTTGTACATAGTTTAAGGGGGCTAAATGGTTATTAGTCATGTAATAAAGGTCTTATCAAAGTAAATTTCAAAAAATATGATTGCATGAGTTAAAAAGGTCATTTTTTGACACTTGGAAACTTTTTCTAGAATTTGCAGCGTTTTATGTGTAAAACAGTTTGTTTTCGCTATGGAAGTGCCTCACAATTCCGTGGCGAATTTTCCCTCCCAATAACTGAAAATGCTACGAACTATTTTTTTTTTGCTAATGGTGGGATAAGTGTATCTTGTCATAATTCTAATGGTTAGAACACACTTGTTCATCATATTACTTTTTAGTTATGTGTCATTGTGTGCCATGTGCATGTGTGGTAATCATTATGCCTTCCATAATTCCGTTTTTCCCACTCATTCACCTTTCCTAATTTAGCCTGATCCCAATTCAAAAAGCAACACCTTGCCTTTCATCCTTATAAGTTGCTTGAACCTTTTTCCAGCAGTCTTGATTCTTGGTTTTTGTCCAGTAGTTGTCTTAGGCTAGGAGTTACCTGTGTCAAGGAAGGTGCTTGCTGTCTTAAACAATTTTGTAGGTGTTAAGGTTTGAAGTTGATCAACGCTGTATTTGAAGGTATGGATTCACATAAAAATACAAACAAGGGTAGAACTTGGTCAGATATGAGCCCATGGATATGAGGTTGATTGCAGAAGACCCTATCTTCTCACAAGACTTTACAAATGCAGGTTGTATCAGGTTTTTCCAGAAATTGCAAGGATATCATGCATATGTGTCCAAATATTTCATTGTAAAATTAATTGGTACATGTTTGAAGGTGGGCATCCTTAATTTTACTATTTCTCCTAAGACCATTGCACATGAAACTGATAATCCAAGGTCTAGAGAGGAGTGGTTCAAGGCAACAAAGTTTAAGATCCAAAACTATGATGAATTTCTAAAGGAGGAGCACATACGCATTGACATGAGCTCAGGCATCTCCAAGAATTGACTCAAGGACAAATATTCAAAAATTTTGATGGTGATTCAAAAATATTTTACTTGTGAAGGTAGATCTCACATGATCTACAAATAATAATTCAAACTGTTGCTTCATTTCACAGGTAAACAACCTCTGGATCTACCATTTTTATTATTTAGAAGTTTAGGCAAAATAGCTGACAAGGTCCAAGATAAACCTGAAAACAATGATACTTCTATTTTTCATCATGGTTTAATTAAATTGTTAGTTATGGAGGAGTTGAAGAAGTTGAACAAGGATTGGTCCACTTTTATGTTCTTGTGTGGGTATGAGGTGGATGTCCTCACTCCTAAAAATACACCTAGGTTAAAGAAAAATACTCCTAGGAAGGAAAAAGAATCAAGGCCTGAAACATAGGTTGAACATGAGGTGGAGCTGCAGAGAGAGGTGAAGCCCATGGTGGATCCAATGGAGGTAGAATTTGATCAGTTGCAGGAGACAGTAGTGCCTCATCAAACCCCTACCAGAAGTAAAGTCAAAACTGATATAAGAGCTCATAGAAGGACCACTAGAAGCTAGACAGAGGGGAAATGCAAGATTGAAGATATCTTGCATGAAATTGATATTGAAGACACTCCTATTTTGAAGCTTGTAGAGGTTAAAGGAGAAAAAACAAAGAACAAGGGTATTAAAGCTAAGAAGCTAGATTTTTCCAATGAAGATTCAGGATTTGTTTTTAAACCTAGGAAGCCACTCACTAGGTCACAGTTATCAAAGGGAGGAAAATATGAGAAGCTACATAAGGAGCTATAAAAGAAGAAACAATCAGCAAGGGAAGAAATCACAGAGTTATCTCCAACAGAGGCAAAGGTGATCAAGAGAAGGAAAGACAAAGAAAAAGTTCAAGAAAAGTTTGAATTGGAGCTTATAAGAGAACAACTTAAGGAATCTAGATGTTGTGGAACCAACTCCAAAAATAGAAGAAAAGAGATATCAACGCCTTAGAAATAAGCCACTTCGAGGGGGAAACCTCTAACACATTACATGAATGAACCATTCTTGGATGATACAAATTACAAAACCTCCTTTCTATATATAGGAGTCCATGGGGCCACAATGTAATCCTAGCCACCTAACAATAATAATTTAAGGGCACAATAATAACAATATGGGGGTTACAGGGGTACAATAATAACAATAAGGGGGTTACACTAACAACAATAAGGAATTATACTAGTAATATAGGGACCTAACATGCCCTCTCCTTCAAAAAAGTGTTGTCCTCAATGCTTCAGTAGCTTTGGGTGCTTCTGTATAAAATTCTCATCCTCCCATGTAGAATCTTCAGTGGGTAAGTTCTTCCACTTGATGAGATACTCTAAAATTGATCGATTCCGTAGCTGTTGAGTTCTTTTTTCCATGACTGCTTCAGGTTGCAATATGATTTTTCCTTCCTCATCAAGTTCTGGCAATATTGTTTGAACTGAAAGATTTTCACCTATAACCTTCTTTAAGCATGAAACATGGAAAACTGGATGCACTCGTGAAGAAGCAGGAAGCTCCAATTTGTATGCCATAGTACCAATATTTTGCAACACCTTGCAAGGACCATAGTACTTTGGAGATAATTTATTATCCTTCTTAGCTTTCTTGAAGGACAGTTGTTTGTATGGTTGTAGCTGTAAAAATACCCAATCTCCTACATCAAAACTTCTCTTGCTACGATGTTGATCTGCCTGTTGTTTCATTCGATTTTGTGCCAAATTTAGGTTATCCTTTAAGAGTTGGAGAACTTCTTGCTGATGCTCGATGTGATCTTCCATTGCTTGAACCTTTGAATTTTCCCTTAAAGATGATGTGATAGATGGTGGATGATATCCATAAAGTGCCATCCAAATTTAATTATTTTCTTTAGGTATGGATGGAAGTGTTATCACACCATTGGCTGAGTGTAACCACTTGACCAGCATTGTGTTTGTTTAGCTAGGAAGTCTGAAAACAACACCAGGAATATATCCTTCCAAACATTTATTTACTATATATCTCATTTTGACCATCAGTTGAAGAGGATGATAAGATGAGCTATGAGCTAATTAGTACTAAAAATAAAATAACTCAAAGTCTAAAATTTCAGGAGGTAAAAATGGGATCTCTGTTGCTCTCATAACTTATGCCTTGGTTTCCATGTAGAGGAATTGTCCATAAGTAGTAGTCGTGCCTTTAAATGGATATACAACACAAGAAAGTGCATATAGTAAGTCTATCAACTACCACCATGATGACACTCTTTCCTTGAGACTTAGGTAAACCTATGTCCCAAAATCTTAGCATTGAAATCTCCTCCCAATGTTGACTTGGAATGGATAAAGGTTGTAGAAGTCCCGTGGCCTTAATTGTCTCAACTTTATTCTTCTGGAAAACCAAAAATTCCGCCACAAAATTTTGAATATCAGATTTAAGGCCATCCCAAAAAAATTCTTTCTTCACCCTGTGGTAAGTTTTAAAAAATCCTGAGTGTCCTCCTAAAGGAGAAGTGTGCAATTCCGGAAGAATATTTTGTCTTAGTTGGGAATTCTTACAAAGATATAAGCAATCTTTGTACCATAAGAAATCATTTTTCCAACTAAATGTATCAGATGTACTAGGATCTTGCTACAACTTTTGAATGAGTGTCCATACATCTTTTTCCTTCTTCCATTCATTTCTTGCTTCGGTTATCCAATGCGGTTGGATAATAGAAATGGCACAAGAAATGCTTCCACCTCTTCTAAAATATTTATACATGAGGCGCATCTGCAACAACTAACAACATTTTAGCTTCCCTTTGTAGATTATTTCAGTCATAGCTTTAACATCTTTGTGATACCCATTTTTGCTACTCTTCTGAAGATAGTCTTTGTTCCAAAAAGTGTTTAAGACTATCATGATCATTTTTTACCTTGAAGTGTCTTCCCATTAGGTAAGTTCTCCATTTCTTTAGTGCATGTAGTATTGCTAACATTTCCTTCTCATAAATAGGTTTCTGTAAATACTTTCCTTTGATTAAACGACTTTCAAAAGTAATGGATCTTCCTTCTTGCATCAAAACAACACCAATTCCATTTCCCGAGGCATCACATTCCACAATAAAGGTTTTTGTGAAGTCTGGCGTAACTAAGACCGGTGCTAGGCACATTGCCTCTTTAAGACGTTCAAAGGCCTAAGTTGCTTCAAGAGTCCATGAAAATGCATCTTTCTTCAATAATGTTGTTAGAGGTGCTGCTATTCTCCCATAATTCTTAACAAACTTGTGATAATACCCTGTTAACCCGAGAAATCCTCGCAGTTGATTTATGGTTGTGGGGACTTTCCATTCCTTAATGGCTTTAAATTTGTTAGGGTCTACCTTAACACCCTCATGAGATACAATATGACCCAGATATTCCACCTCTTGTACTCCAAAGAAACATTTGGAGTTTTTTTCATATAATTGTTTCTCCTCCAATAGTTTGAGCACCCTGTCAACATGTTGAACATGATCCTTCCAGGGCCTGTTGTAGATTAGTATATCATCAAAAAATACTAGCACAAATTTTCTAAGGAAGGGTTTGAAAATGGAATTCATCAACCCTTGAAATGTAGAAGGTGCATTGGTAAGGCCAAAAGGCATGACCAAAAATTCATAATGACCCTCATGAGTTCGAAATGTTGCTTTCAGAATATCTTCAGTCTTCATTCTAATTTGATGATATCCTGAATGAAGATCCAACTTGGTAAAATAAATTTCTCCATGTAATTCATCCAATAATTCATCAATCATAGGAATGGGGAATTTATATTTAATGGTGTTTATTGAGCTCCCTATAATCTGGACACATGTGCCATGATCCATAGATACTCCTGTGCCCAACAGATAGAGAGAAGAAAGAACTTTGGACTAGAAAGGTTGAATTATACCCGCCTCTAACATTTTCAATCATGTTCACCAGCTCTTTGGACATAAGGATATCTATAAGGCCTGATGTTTGGAGGAACACTTCCCGGAATAAAATGAATAGCATGATCATGATCACGAATAGGTGGGATTCCTTTGGGAGTTTCAAACACCTTGGAATGATTGTCCAAGACTTTTTGGAGATCTGTAGAAATATATGATTTTGATGTTGGAACTTCTAGTGAGCATAATTGTGAAATTACGCCTCGTTTTTATTTCTTTAGAATATTTTTCATGAAATTAGAGCTTATTATCTTTCCTGAATTCCTTGTAATACCCCGTAATTTGACTTCCTTTCCTTCTGAAAAAAATTTCAAGAAAAGTTCTTGAAAATTAAAAGATACCATCCCCAAACATTGTAACCATTGTACTCCTAGTACAACATCGACACCTCCCATAGGAATGGAAAGCATTGGACTATTCAATACATATTCCCCCATGGTTAGCTTGATATTATGGCATTTTCTAGAGCAATTTATAGTTCCTCCATTTGCAACCATCACTTGACATTCTGGTGCTGAATATAGGAAACAATTCAATTCCTTGGCTACCTTACAATGAATAAAATTATGGGTGCTACCTGAATCAATCAACACTATTACCTTTTTCTTCTTGACATGTCCTTCTATCTTGAGAGTTTGAGGAGTGGTAATTCTTTCCAATGCATTACACAATATGGTCAGACTCATTTCTTCCTCTTCTAGGGCTGGTTCTGTAATGTTCCAAATTTTTCAATGAGGTAATTGGAACATTACTTTTTCTTTTATGATAATAAAAGGAATAAAATGGGTAAGGGAGCCCATGTAGCAGAAAAATAAACTCTCCTAAGGTGCAAAGAGTCACTTAAGTGGCTAAATTTGGCATTCCCTAATGTGAAAAGGGCCAAAATCAAGCTAACTAGACCATGGTTGACCAAGTCAACAACGTGGCTTAGAGGAGAAGCTTGCTCATGAAGACTGTGCAGTTTGGAAAGGAGGGAAATTAGAGGATGAGAGAAACCCTAATGGGTGGGGTCCATGGCAAGGATGCATTCCTTGCATAAAAAGGTGAAGGAGAGCCATTATTCATTTCATGCTTGAGAATTTCGATTTGCTCTCTTCAGTCATTCAACTGAGATAGCTTGTGCTACTTAGCACAAGAGGAATTCTTGTTTAGGAGTTTCCTCCTCTTCCTTGGGAGGCCTTGGAGGAGCTATTATTCATCTTCCTCACATCTTGGCTTGAGGCCAAAGCATTCATCTTCAGCTACTGCGTTATTCTATTGGGCAGAAACACTGGAGTTGCTGGTGTTGCAGTGAGAGACCATCCATACTCATTTCCGGAGCTTGTTTTGTAGAGGAGGAGCCACCTCTTTCTCTAGGAGATCAGAAAAGGAGATCTTAGAGCTTCTATTGTATATTTTTGCATTAGGCCATTGTTTCATCTCATTCCCAACGTAGTCCCTTCCTCTTACAGCGTTATTTTCAGAGAGGGTTTGTAGGAGGAGTTCACATGGTGCACTAGAGAGTGCAGTATTTAGTGAGAGGAGCATCCTTTCACTCTGGAGATCATTGGAGGAGGTTTCTACATTGGTTGCATCATCTACATCCTTCTCCCATATTTTATTGTATTTGAGTTGCAGCAGCTACACTGCAACTCTGACATTTTTTTGTTTTATGTATTTTAGCCAATCCCTTGGAGGATTGTTATTGTATTTTTTTCTAGGGTTGAGATCTTACTCCCCTAACTTTATTTGAGCTCATATTGTCACATCATTATTGCATATTTTAGTATGCAGTAATTTTCCCTTATGGACTGCGCAGTTATAGAGTAGTTGGGTTATGTAGCAAATGTGTTTCTCCATTTTATGTACATTTTTCCTTGAGGCTGATTTGAGCCCACCTTGAGAGGTCCTTTCCTCAAGGATTTTGTATATCATTTGTTGCTACAAATTATATATTAGTTTTTCACTCTTCTCACATTTCATGAGTAAATGTATTTCATTGTTGCTGCTTCTTGTTAGAGTTCAGATGTTTCTGTAGCTCATCCTTTGAGCAAGATCTTCCTGAAGGGAGAAATGTTTGCATAGCTATAGGTAGAGTCTGAGAAAGGGCCAGGAAACCTCTAGTTCTCATCCTCTCTTTAGAGGTGAAATAAATGGTAAAATCCCTCTCAGTATATCTCTGAAATAGCCTTTTTCATATTTCCAACTAAGTTAGCCATCAGTATTTTTTACATGTTAGTGATGACTATATCTTATCCCTACTAGCCCAGTAGGGGTCTAGCAACAATCACGAAATTTTACAACGCAAGTTCCTAGTTACGAATGAAAAGACCAAAGATGGAGGCCTACCTGGAATCCAATGCTACGATCTGAAGAAGAGAGCGTTCCCGTTCCTCAGCCTCGGCAGATCACGATCCTCCACGATCTCCGCGGATGGACACCTGCACATGCAAGAAACAAACAGATACAAGCATAAAATCCAGCATATGCAACTAAATATCAGTCAGAAAGGATACTACTCATATTAACATAATCGAAAACAAAGTGGAACCATAATCGTAATCATTCATTAAATAACAATCGAAAGAGATTACAACCAATGTTCTGACGTCGTGGTCTCCTTCGGATGGGTCTCCAGTCGTTCACGTCTCGCAAAGCTCACCAGGGAAAGGGAAAACCTCTCTAGAGTCTCTCGACAATAGTCTCCTTACTTGAGTTGGCCTTAAGGGAAGAAAGAGGGCTCTTACAGCACAAAAGGCTCTTGGGAATTTGGAGATTCAAAGCTTAGGCACTTCAAGACTAGCTTGCCATGGAATTGAGCAGGCTTTTATAGATGGGGAAGGAGGGAGTTGGGATCCCTATTATTGTGGGATTGGCCCTATCACCAAGGAAGGTTCCATGGGA